>CM067361.1:41453055-41465874 GCA_034401795.1 Chaetoderma sp. LZ-2023a
CAGCAACAACAACTATATTACAAAGTTGAAGTATGGAATAAGTCGTCGCTGTGCTGACGAAGGGGCGAATATTACATTTTGTAAATTTGGAGTTAACACCCCCTGTCGTTTACTGGCGAAATTAACTAAACATTACAGTACGCTGTGTAATAGCAAACACGCTGGTTAAGCGACAAATCACTGGTGGTGCCGGCGAATATTGCCTTGACACGTCAACATGTGTTTACACGAACAGGCGAACATGAAGTATTAATATCGCTAAGTACTGTTGGAATGAGAAATTGAAGAGGCGAAAATGTAGTAAATGCAACGAATTGTACATAACGAACAGGCGAATATTGGGCGAATATGCCAATCTCACCAGCATAAAAAACGTTTCACGAAGAGGCGAATATGTATTTTAGTTAATTACTGCATTATTAATTAGGTCAACACATAATGAATGGCAATATGTAGTCCGTAGAGGGGACCAAGCGCTTTCTATTGGTATGTCACTTTGAGTAATACATGTCTTTAAGAGTAGCATTATTTGTGATGGTAAATACAGAAAAACCTGAATGCGATTTTCTCAAAACTGTGGTTTTCGATATTCGCCCCTTCGTCAGCATAGCGACGAAGTATGCTGTATTATGCATTGATGATGATGAATTTAATGTACATAAAAATCATGGTTTTAACTGTGACACGAATGCCCTAAATATTAATAATCGCAAGCGACAAATAATTACATATTTTCAGATGCTGCTTCACCGACTAATGCATCCATCGCTGCTACTAATACTGCCAATGCCACCATTAGTACTGATACAACAGCCACTACTGCTGCTGCTGCTAATGCTGCTGCTGCTGCTGCTACTACTACTACTACTACTACTACTACTACTACTACTACTACTACTACTACTACTACTACTACTACTACTACTACTACTACTACTACTACCACCACCACCACCACCACTACTACTACTACTACTACTACTACTACTACTATTACTACTACTACTACTACTGCTGCCACTATTCCTACTGCTACCACAGCTCCTACTGCAAACAACAACAACAACAACAACAACAACAACAACAACAACAACAACATCAGCAACGACAACGACAACGACAAAGTCAACGACAACGACAGCGACAACGACAACGACAATGACAGCAGCAGCAGCAGCAGCAGCAGCAGCAGCAGCAACAACAACAACAACAACAACAACAGCAACAGCAACAACAACAACAACAACAACAACAACAACAACAACGGGGATGAGCACGAAAATGACGACGATGAGGACAATGGTAGTGGCATTTCAATTTTAATTAAGAAAGACATTGCAAGGTTCTGCACAGTTGTTCATACGGAAAATAAGTTTGTTTTGTGGATTAATGTACACAAGGATTTAACCCATTATGATGAAGATCTTCTGTTGGGATCTGTCTATATCCCTTGTGGAACTTCTAAGCATCACACAAATACCGTCTTCAATGAAATTGAAAACGATATTATAAAACTAAAAGAAAGATATGAAATAATATGTTTATTAGGCGATTTTAATTCTAAAACGGGAACAGAACAAGATTTTGAAGAATTTGACAATTTTACTCTTGCTCACTTTGCTGTTGATAACGCAGAGAATAATGACTTACTCTTTCTAAATAGACTAGGGTTCCCCCGGGAAAGGCACTACAGCTATGCAAAAACATGATTCTTTTTATAGTAAATGGTAGAATGGGAAGTGATTCGGCAATAGGCAAACCCACCACAACAAATAATAGTCTTCTCGATTATGTCATAGGAAATAGGAAATTTATTGAAAAAATAAAGAAATTTGATGTGGAAGATTATGATCCAATTATATCAGACATTCATTGTGTACTAAATATAGGAATCCAGCTTAATAATAATAATAATAATAATAATAATAATAATAATAATAATAATAATATTGAAAGATGGGTATCAAGTAAGAAAGGTCAGTTCATCCAAAATATAGACATAAATACGATAAACACAATAAACGATAAAATTAATGAAGCTGAAAAGACAGATGCACGAAATAACCTGAATGAAGCTGTGAATATAATTGGTGAATTTTTTAGCAATAGTGCAATAAAAACATTTGGAAATAAAAGAAATTATAAAGGAAAGGTGAAATGTAACACTAAGCTTTGGTTTGGAAAAGAATGTGCTAAAGCACGGAAACAATACCACGATGCTAAGAAACAAAATACTATCCATAAAACACCACATACTGCACAAAGCATGAAACGAGCTAGCAAAGAATACAAATTGATAATTAAGAAATATGCCGAACTTTCACGGAAACATATATAAACCAAGCTACGGGGTTTACACAAGCATGACACCAAAGCTTTCTGGAAAACAATCAATAGCAAAAATAAACCTGACGATAATGGGGTGAAAAATCGATCTTAACTCCCTTTTCCAGCATTTAAAAAAAATCAACAAAGGTGACGATGAAGACCAACTCAACGCGCCAGAACTAAACACGACAGAATGCCCCGAGCTCGAAATAAAAATATCTAAAGATGAAATAAATAAAGCTATACAAAGAATCGCAAACAACAAGGCTTCTGGGACAGATAATATAATAAATGAATATATAAAATCTACAAGTCATATTATGTTACCCATATATGAAAAATTATTTAACTTAGTTTTCGATACAGGAATTATACCTGAAAAATGGCTTATTGGCAAAGTAATTCCAATATATAAAAATAAAGGTAGTAAACTAGACCCATCCAATTACCGTCCAATAACATTATTAAGTTGCATTGGGAAGTTGCTCACATCAATATGAAACGACAGGTTGAAAGGATTTACGGAACAATGTGAAATTACATCTGAATCACAATCTGGTTTTAGGAAAGGCAGGTCCACCTTAGACAATATCTTTGCATTATATATTATTATAGAATTGTTATTTTCACAGAAAACAAACTGTACTGCTGCTTTATTGATTTTGAAAAAAGTCTTCGATACTGTGTGGAGAGCCGGCTTATGGAGCAAGCTCCTAAAAACGGCATATCTGGTAAATGTTTTAATATAATTGTTAATATCTATAGATCAATCTCCTCATTCGTTTTTCACAATTTTGAATCATCCAAAAGTTTTGCGTGCAAGATCAGGGTGAGGCAGGGAGAGATCCTTTCCCCAATATTATTTTCACTTTTTATAAATGATCTCGCGAGTTATCTAAAAGAACAGGGTCATGATGGACTCACATCTTTAAGCAGACTAGCAGATGATCTATATGTCTATTTATATGTATTGGTATTGCTTTACGCAGACGATACCCTCCTAATGGCAGATTCAGAAGAATCTCTACAAAGAGCCCTAAATACATTTAATGATTATTGTCAAATTAATAAGCTAAAAGTAAATTACAACAAAACTAAAATAATAATCTTTGAAAAACGAAAGAGGAAATATCAACCACATTTTCAATTAGGCACCCATGATATTAAAATCGTTGATGAATATCTTTTCCTCGGCGTTATATTCAAATATACTGGAAATTTTCTTGCATGTGGAAAACGTAACGCAAAACAGGGAACTAAAGCTATGTTTGCACTAATACAAAAAATTAAACGCTTTAATATTCCAATCGACTTGCAATGTATATTATTTGATTCGATGGTTCGACCTGTGTTATTGTATGCATCAGGAGTATGAGGTTTTGAAAATGTAGATCTACTCGAACACTGCCAAATAAAATTTTATAAAGTCCTACTAAAACTGAAGCAAACTACGCCAAATTCCATGGTTTATGGCGAGTTAGGTAAATTCTCCCTAAACATCATCGTCCAGTGCAATATGATCCTATATTGGGCAAGCCTAGTCAATGCTGGATACAGCAAACTTTCATCACTCCTCTATTTTTGCGCGTTAGAATATATGCATACAAATAATATACAGATCAAATGGATAAATAATATTAAAATGGTTCTTGACTCAGCGCGACAAGGTAACGTGTTTAGCTTAGAAGATATTAATCGGAAGGATCTAGTCAAACGAACCAGATAATGCTTAGAGAATATATTTTTGGACAAGTGGAAATATGATATTAACGTTTCAAATAGTTTGACCTCTTATGCACTAATAAAACAGGAATTTAAATTTGAAACATACCTAAAGAAATTAGACACCAGAGAAGCGCTAATACTATACCATTTCAGAACACTCAACCATCTCTTAGAAATAGAAGCCAAACGCTGGGTGGGAATCGATAGAATGGAGAGGGTATGCGAACTATGCAATGTCGTAGAAGATGAAATACACTTCCTCTTCGTATGCCCGAGATATGAAACAGAAAGGATGAAATTTGTACCTGACTATTATAAAGGAAATTATACAGAAGACAAAATTAAAGGTCTATTCCAATTATGCAACGAACCTGTTTTAAATCGATTATGTAAACTTTTATTGCATTCCAAGAAAAAGAACAGATAATTGTTCAGTGTTAAAAACAAAATAAGAGATATGAGCAAGCACATGACGCCGATGACGACGACGAAAACGACGACGACGACGAAAACAACAATAACAACAACAACAACAACAACAACAGCATCTGAATTGATAGGCTACTACTACTGCTGCTGCTACTACTACTACTACTACTACTACTACTACTACTACTACTACTACTACTACTACTACTGCTACTACTACTGCTACTACTACTACTACTACTACTTTTTTTTTACTACTATTACAATGGATCGTGTGGAAATCCATAATGCCCAAAAATAAACTGACTGAAAGAACATTAAACATAGAATAAATCAAAGAGAACAAACGGTTATATCAGTCATGTGTATAAATAAACAATGCATATATGGTGGTCAAACGATTAATTTAAAAATTCAAAACAGCTACTACTACTACTACTACTACTACTACTACTACTACTACTACTACTACTACTACTACTACTACTACTACTACTACTACTACTACTACTACTACTACTACTACTACTACTACTACTACTACTACTACTACTACTATTACTACTACCACCACCACCACCGCCGCCGCCGCCGCCGCCGCTATTACTATTACTATTACTACTACTACTACTACTACTACTACTACTACTACTACTACTACTACTACTACTACTACTACTACTACTACTACTACTACTACTAATACAACAGCTGCTACTATGTTGCATGCTTTAGATCATCTCCAATCCTATAATAATAATAATAATAATAATAATAATAATAATAATAATAATAATAATAATAATAATAATATATTGTCGAGAAAATAATACTTAACTCTAACTTATTATGTATCTCTATATCACATATAACGTACATATATCTCTACCGGCAACTGTATAAATGTCAAGCACACCTCATATGCTACAGTTGTAGCCTGAGAGAATAAAGCTATCTTGACTTGACTTGACCTTTCCTCGCAAAGGCACCATCTTCTATCTAGCCATACATTTGAAATAGCAACGGACGCATCTAATTATGCCAAAAATGGAAAATCCGGATGACTTTATTAAATTATACTTTCATGTAGGTTTAGGCAACACGATATTTTGTATAAGTTAAGCGCACAATATTGTGATTGGTCTACAAGTCAAGGCGTATATGGATATATAAAAATGTGTAGAATTATAATTTGTCCCCAAATCTACCCATTCTACAGTATACAGTGCTCCCTGTCAGCGCAGCAGAAACCATGTGCAGTCAAGTGTGATTGTTCCTGGCTTTACGCATGGAGAGCAATAACCGCATTCACAATAGACTCATAATTACCAGTGCCCAGCATGGTGGAAATATCATGTTTGGATATTTGTAATTCATGAAAATTTCATAATATTCCCTATATACAGCGCAGCTCAGAAGTTTAAAAAACCGTAAACAGAAACGTGTTAGTAAGAAATGTTCTGTTGGGTATTTTGGGCGTAATTCGATTGAAAGACAATGGACCTTTCCGTTTTTAGCTATGGCCCGCCCATCTCTGGCTAAGCTCCACCCACACATCGCTCGTGTTGGGATCGATCGATCTATGACCACCCTGACTATCAATTTCCAAAAAAACTACACAGATAAGCTGTTGCATATTTTGAAAGTAATTTGACTGGGCGCTGTTGCTGCACCCAGTCAAATTAGTTTCAAAATATTCAACAGCATGTTTATTAAATAGCAAAGACATACAATTTATACAACGTGTCGGACTCTTTGAGATTTGATGGCGGTCTATATGGAACCCTTTGTAACATAATGATTATTACGTCATCATACACGCGCAGAGCTGATTGTGACGTCATACGAGGTCAGATGATGGATGTATACTCTGGAAAGGTGAATTGCTGCATTGGCCAGCAAGGTCTTCCAATCCAATTGGCGTAAACATATTCAACAGTATGTTTTATCCTGTTTTGTCAACATGTTAAATTATTTCTGTGCTGTTCTGTACTAGAAATTGATTCTTAAGCTGGCTAAGCCGTTTTCATTATGAAGTCCATTCTGAAGTGGAACAAACAGGTTCCATAGGATTATGACGTGAGGTATGTTGAGTATTTTGAAAATCATTTCTACTGAAAATTGCTTCTGCCTATGGCATAACAACATTAATTCCGGTTGTTTTCAAAATAATCATCATGTTTTCATTTTATTTCAGTAACCATGTTATCACCATATATAGAGAATGAAATCGGTAATAATCTGTATTTAATTTTAATGCATGTGACAAGTAATTGCACGTTTTTAGAATTGTTCATTTGAATGTTTAGAACTTGTTTTGTGTTTGTTTGCTTAGATACGGCTAGTTATAAAATGAGCGTGAATGTGGCGAAGGACACCGAGTGAGATAGAACGAGGGAGACAGAACGAGTGAGAGAGAACGTGTGGGAGATACCGTGAGAGACAGAGCTAGAGATAAAGATATAGCATTGAGGATAGATTTCTAGAAAGATTAAGGCATAGTATAGGCAAATAGTGTTTTACAGTTTAATATATCTCACCGATGGATGTGTCAATAAACCACCCATGGGCCATAATGCTCACCTGTCTGATGATGAACGGAATACATTTTACCTTAATTAATGCACAACAAGCACCTTTGGTTAATCGGCTAATAGGTCAATGGGGCAATCAACCGTATCATTATTACCTTCGCACTACCTAAGTGGGAGAGGATGTTGTATTCGGGTCTGTCTGCATGCATGTGTGTCCGTCCGTCCGCACATCATGCGCTGTATCTCCAAAATTACAGATCTGATCGAGCTCAAATTTGGACACAACGAAGAGCCTTGCGGTGCAAGAAGATTCTAGACTTTGACCATGATCTAGATAAGACAACCCGGGTCCGCATCGGGTCAAATTCAGGATCTGTGGATATCTCGGAAACTACTGGTATAAAAATGTGTGACCATACACCAGGATTCCACAACTGCTGGCGCAGGCTGTTTGGGTTCGTAAGTCCCCCGGGGTGTCATTCGGTCCTTCATGCTGGTCTCGGGTTTGTGACGCCATTCCCATCAAGTGGGTTTGAGACACACACACAGACACACACACACACACACACACACACACACACACACACACACACACACACACCCGCCACACACATTTGCTGACAAGAGTGGTGAGCCGTCCCCTTGGAGACGCGCTGGCCCAGTCAGACATTTCTAGTATGGCTAGGTGCCTAAAAACAACTGGCTATAGACGACGTGGTCGCTTCTTTTTCGGCGGCGAGTACGCCGGTCTCGTCCGTGCTGTCCATTAGTGGAAGATCGGAGTGTTTGGAAGCCCAATGTTACCTGTCAGGCGAGGAAGGAAACAGCTGTCTCTCAGGAGGAGTGTCCTAAGCGGAAAGAGCGGGAAAAGAGACAGTGGGTTTTCTTATCTATTCTGAGCAATCAGTCCATCAATAATGGTCAGAATTTGTCTCGTCAATCTATATAGATCTATATCTAAGGTTAGTCATAAGAGTCATTTGGCGGTGAAAGCTAACTATTTCCTAAAGGTCCGCTTAAAGCGGGATGGGACAAGGTGGTGTGGAGGGGAGGGGTTGGGGGAGGGGTGGGTGGGGCAGGTGGTGTAGTGGGGGGTGGGGGTCATACCTTAGTGTCCTGAAAAAGCATGTGGTAGGGGGGGGGAACATTTTTTTACTCATTGGTGCCTAAATGATCTTAAGTTCTCAGCAGATGTCCAGTGGCGGGCCTTCTGTGTGTACCTAGCACTAGCACTTTAGAGGAGATTCCGTGCGAAGTGGTGTTTTAGACTATCTAGAAGGTCTTTGAAGGGTAAGGTCTCAGATGGCCGCAGAAGGACGCAATCGGTTAGATTATGTGAGAACCTCTTCCCTCGCAAGGTCCGGAAAACCAGTGGCTCAGATCTTTAGACCGACAAAGGTTGATGCAGTCCAAGGGGCGGTCCTCCCGTGTTGTAGACGCGCAACATGCCCAAGTAATTGAAGAGGAAAGACCTTACTAGAACCTCCGCCGAGTCTGGGATCCAGAAAGACACGGCAGACTGGGAAACAATTCCTGTGATACGTCGGTTATCTGGTTCAGTCACAAGAACCGGTGTTAACCACAGGATCGTCTAACTAAGAGGGGCATGGGGCACTGAGGGACTCAGCTTTCCTAGTCCTAGCGATAAGCCCTACTCTTTGAGGCTGAAACAGTACAGATCGAAGACGTGCGCCGATTGCAGGAGTTTCAGCGGGGCTACCCGGGGAAAAGCGGCAGGTAGTCTGCTTACGACTGTTATATTATTTAGGGGAGGTCCAAGTGAAATGTACGGGGCCTCCTGGACAAGAAGAAAGCAGCATTTTTGGCAGGGAACTTTGAACGGAGTTAGCTAGATAGATAGTGCATTTATATAGCACTAAACTCCATGCAATTACGTGCTCTAAACATTGTACTTCTGATCCACTGTTCAGTTAACAGTCTAAGCCCGGAAGCCACATATGGCGCAGAGAGAGAGAGAGAGAGAGAGAGAGAGAGAGAGAGAGAGAGAGAGAGAGAGAGAGAGAGAGAGAGAGAGAGAGGGAGGGAGGGAGGGAGGGAGGGAGGGAGAGAGGGAGGGAGGGAGGGAGGGAGGGAGAGGGAGGGAGGGAGGGAGGGAGGGAGGGAGGGAGGGAGGAGGGAGGAGAGGGAGGGAGGGAGGGAGGGAGGGAGAGAGAGAGAGAGAGAGGGAGGGAGGGAGGGAGGGAGAGAGAGAGAGAGAGAGAGAGAGAGAGAGAGAGAGAGAGAGAGAGGGAGAGAGAGAGAGAGGGAGAGAAGAGAGAGAGGAGAGGGAGAGAGGGAGAGAGAGAGAGAGAGAGAGAGAGAGAGAGAGGGAGAGAGAGGAGAGAGGAGAGAGAGAGAGAGAGAGGGGAGAGAGAGAGAGAGAGAGAGAGGGAGAGAGAGAGAGAGAGAGAGAGCGAGCGAGCGAGGGAGCGAGCGAGCGAGCGAGCGAGAGAGAGAGAAAGAGAGAGAGAGAGAGAGCAATGGATGCCTTCACTCTGTTACGAATGATCCATAAATGGTGGGACAGAGTTATATTAGAACGTGGATGCTATTATAGTTTACTGCAGTTCTTGGATCCTTCCGTAATCCAGCCTCACTTTCGGTAGCAAAAATCCTACTCGCAAATGGCTGCTGTCTGCAGGAATCACGTACTATTAACAAAATCATCTGGGATTACGTGTGTTAGGGAGCTGGTATATATTTGTTATTGTTGAGGGTGTTAGTGGCACGTTTAAGGAAGCGAAGGGCCTTATCGGCGAGTAATGATGATATTTATGTTGGTGGTGGTGACGACACCATTTCTGATTTTAATACCAGTCGCGTGACGGCAGGTGAATCTGATGATTAGGTTTATGAATGCGGTAGTGCTTGATATAGGGGAAAGAATTGTTTTTAAAAAAGTTATGTCTATTAATAGTTGCATACTCTATGTTGATGGATATGTACGTGAACAGCGTTGGTGACGATCTCGGTCCCAGCGCCGTTTAGAATTTTCGCATGAATGATGAAATATGACGTATCCGGTTTTGTGGTCTGGACAAGCGCATATGTTGATGGATTGTTGCGGGATGCCATTGATTGATGCTTACTATGGCATAATGAATTCGTACGTATTTGTTTGCCTGTTGGCAGGTCATGTGTTTTTTGACAGGCGATATGATGCTGTTCGCCCGTTTATGGACGGTTTTAATTACTAAGCCCTGAGGGCTTTGATGATGGTGTAAACATGAGATGAGGTTATGTATTTATGATGCTGTTGATCGCTTATGGAGAATTGTGGCGTGGCGTGGGGTGTGAAGGACGGGTAGAGTTTGAAATGGGGATTTTTATGGACAGAAGAATCATTGATCATACAAACTGGCTGAAAAATATCCTCACTCTATTTATGAGTATCGAATAGACGATTCGAGAACTTTTAGTGATTAGTTTTCCCATTCGTCTACGTCCAGTCATAGGGGAGATGGCTGGCACACCGTGGCCCAATCCATACAACGGACTAGGTTCTCTCGTACCAGCATCAGCTGCTGGCGATGAGTGGAATTTGAGGGAAGGGGTTGTGATGACTAAGTCCAGTGGTGGCGTGGACGCGGCTTGGATAACTGGAATCCTGGGGAGGGAGGGGTGTATGGTGAAGGGATGGGGTGGGGGGAAGAGGTGGACTGGGGATTTTGGGATTGGATAAGTTGGGATTGGTTGAATTTGGAGTTATTTTTATATGGGGTATGGTGGACTGGAATTGGAGGGTACCAAAATTGTCGTTTGACCGGCTCATTATAACAGGCCACGGGTCCATCAGACCCTTGTACTTCTACACTGCCTATTATATATATATATATATATATCGCCGCTAACGAAGCAGGGAGGCCGGAACCGGCTTCAGCTTGGGGTAGCTCGATAACCAGCAAAATAGCGTGAAGTGGGTTGGAATGGGAAGATGAACGTGGAATAACTTTCCCACCCTTCTCCTTAGACGACACAAACGAAAAGGTCTTCAGATACGGCTTACCAGACATGGTAGACCCGAGCTGAGGAGGGAGAATGCGAGAACGAATCGTCGTCATCATTAACCGGCTGTTGGGCCATCTCCTGGCTTGGTAGGAGAGGGGCCCCGAACCTGAACTGTCATGCAGGGGCTTGGTGGCGGAGTACCTGTCTCGGTAGAGACATCGGTCTGGGTGCCTGCGTCTAACAGCATACCAGGCCCGAGCTCAGGCCCGGGGAGATGCAGAGGGTTTGATAACGCCTGTTTTAACATGCCCATTACCTGTTGGTGTGCTTCTTCTTCCTTGTGGATGGGGAGACGTTGGATTGGTAGACAAACTGGTCAATTGTGGCTGGTGTCAATTGAATTGTGTACAAAGTGCGTTTCTCCAAGGTCTAGATCGCCTGAGGAGAAACTTTCCCTGTACTTGTATAATAAATGGCGTACGTCACGCTTGTGTTCTCCACTTAGGCCCAGCGTGACACGTAAATAGAGATCGTGTAGGTATTCTTGTAAGTTGTCGTGGGCTAGCGCTGATGGGGTGTGTGTGTTGGTCTGATTTTTCACCGAAATCACTTCCACCAAGTGGCCACAGCGACCACCAGGGGAGATGGTTAAGGCATCTGCCATGCCGTTTAGAGTCGGTCCATGGGGAGGTAATCTTTAGCTGTGCTATGGTTAAATCCAATTGCTCAAAGATTCCCTGCTAGGGCCGCGCGCTACAATAATTAATGTTTTAGCAGTGAAATCCTTCCTTTGGCTTAAGAGCTATCTTACAAGGTATCAGTAAAGGTACTGTGAAAATGTATGAAACATCACCGTTTTACTTCTAGCCGGCGAGAAACCTCTAGAGATTTGAGTGGTCGGTTCTAACCAAACCAGTGGAGGGATTCACCAAGACAATTATTGACCAGATTGCGGGAATAGCGTAGGAAGCGACAACTGCTTGAAAATTTTGTATAGGCCGTGAAAGACTGGTGGCCAAGTATAAGAATGCGGTCCACTATGTAACTACCGTGGAGCCGTGAAAGAGACTTTACAGTAACAGTCATCTTTCTATTGGGCAGCCGTCCCTAGCTGCTGATATATCATATGCGAAATATCTGAGCTTATATTAGGTTAAAGGAGAAGCCGTTTCGCGTTAAACGCACGAAAACGGCCCTAGTTTAAAAGTGGTGCCGTTAAGAACAGTTAGTGCGTGCGTTATTGTATGTATGTAGTATAAATTGAGCGAGTGTAGTATTTTCTATAAAAGTTAGTAAGTAAACATAACAGAACAGCGTTCTCGCTCAAATTTCTAGAAACGGCGTTCGCCGTTACAACTTGTATAGTAAAAAAAGACAATACGGTCTAACTGACCCGTTGCACCCACTTGTAGTCGGTGGGAAAATAAATAATAACTTATGATCGCATATTAGTCATCGGCGAGGATGATAAGATAAACAAACCGTCATGTACGCCTTTCCGTTAACGGCAGACTGAAAGGTTCTAGCACCTATTTTGGCATCTGTGCCGTTGGAGATTGATGTAAAAAAGTTCTGAGCAGAAGCTACCACCTATTAGTCATCAGTGCCATTCGAGGTGAAGAAAGTCAAAGAACGCCTTGCTCAACGGTGTTGCACATGAGAGAAGTTGTTGAAACTTAAAATAATGAAATGTTTCTTACTACATTGTTCGTAATTAACGTTGGCTGGTAGAAGGTGAATTCCTGCTTCTTGAAAAGAGCACACGTTGGTTACTGTTGGTTGTGTTCTATAGAATGTTAGTATACACGTCACAAGACGAACGGCGTCGCACGCTCAGGTAACATCGTCGTGTCGT
>CM067361.1:41466374-41492374 GCA_034401795.1 Chaetoderma sp. LZ-2023a
GTTTCCGCTGTCGAGCAGACTTATGGTGACAACTTTAGATTTCACACTCCTGTTCCTTGTAGCCGAATGTCCAAGTTTATTTAGCAACATGGTTTGGTAGACTGAGTTGTTTCTTTAAAAATAATTTGGCTGAAGGTCATTGCTGCGGGAGGAACAACTTTCAGTCAAACACATTACAAAAAATTCAACAACATAGATGTCAGAGCACACAATAATATCTTAAATATTTAGGCATCAGCGGAAAAAGGTCAATCTAGTAATAATGATTTTATATAGCTTTCATGATAAAGCTCCATCAGATGGAAATTCAGGCTTGTAGCCAGAAAGATATTTATTACCCAAAGACGAACACGTGCTCTGGCGCCAAAAGATGGTTATTCTTTAAAAGGGGTGGTGGTATGACGAGAAGCCGTAAGCAACCACCATCTTTTGGTCCAAAACCTCTGCATAGTATAGCGAATAATTTGTATTAACTGACTATCTGTCTTTAACAACCACTTTTTGATGGACCATACAGTGCCCATTATAAACAGGCTTGAGTGATCTTGCACGCTTAAATGCGCTATTATACTCTTCTCTTAATAGAGCGGATTAGTGATTTAGCTTTTAACACTTTGAACCCTAAAGTGCTAAAATCCTATTTTCCTGATAATACTAGTAGTATTGCTTAAGTTGATGAATGTATTGAAATAAATTTTACTGGAAACTGTGGCCACAGCCGTCATATATCCCTACCCAAGCCCGCCAACCAGTTTCAGAATCTTATCCATTCAGTTTTCTTGAGTTGACAAATGCGTGGTGTGTTTCAATACTAGAAGCGTGACAGTAAAAGTAGTTCCTGTCTCAATTAGCTAAATCAGTTGGTGACAACTTTAGATTTCACCCTTTACCCCTTCTTCAGCGCATCTGAAATGGTCTTGCGAAATGTCCATTTGCAAACTAAGAGAAGACTATTTATGAAAATTTACAACTGGAATTATTAGCTCGATAACCGAGCCAGTCACTCCAGTGGTAAATTTTCAAAATAGTCTTCTCATGGTCTAGAAATAAATATTTTCCATGAGTTTCTTGAACAAATTAAAAAATTGCAACAGAAAGGCAATCTTAACAGTCTATTTAAAAGAGCTACCATCGCAACTCCTCCTAGCCCATTTCACGCAGAAACTTGAAACTTCTGGTATGATTACACATATGTCCATGGATGTGCATGGCACTTTTGAAATTTTGTCATGACGCCAAGGGGGTGGGGACTGTGGGTAAAAATTTAATTTATGCAAAGGTGGTCATGTCACATATCGTTGTCAAGCCAATGATAAATAGACTACAATACAAGGAATTATTTTTATCTTGGGTCCAACTTAGGGTAGGGGGCGGGGACAAAAGTGGGCACCAATCGATTGTAACGCAACTCGTCCTAGACCATTTCACAGAGACCTTTAAACTTTCAAAAAAATTTTGAAACTAATTTGACTGTATGTTGCTGCTGCAACAACGCCTGGTGAAATAGTTTCAAAATATTCAACATAATGTTAAAAACATAGGGCCTTAACCCTCTTATGATGAAGCCAGTCAAACTGGCCTCTGCAGGGGTCTTGAGGAGTGTCGATTAGTAGGCCAAGTGAAAACTTTTTCTGAAAATTTACCACTGGAATGACTGGCTCGGTAAGCGAGCCAGTCAGTCCAGTGGCAAAATTTCAAAATACAATTTTTTGGGCCTGCAATAAGACATTCAACAAGAAAATGTTTAGTTTTTCGGACAAGATTTAGTCATTAAAGGGTTAAATGATAAGGACATAGGGCTTACAATTTGTACAATTGATGGACATTATAACCCTGTCTAGCATAGCTAGAAATCGGAGGGCATTGCTGGCAATGAATACCTCTATGTTTTTATGACTGTAATAAATAAACAACAACGCTCGCTAACTGGTCCCATCAGTGGGTGGGGTGATAATTACCCTGCATAGAAAAGGCTAACATTTCAGTTTCTCACTGATCTCAACACAATTATTTATCCAATGATCGATTTAAAAGCGCTTTTATTTCTGAAGATAGTTGTGCTGGAGAACCAACTTAATGTTTTGAAGGAACGTTGACTGAATGTTGTTGCTACCTAAGGAAACAATTACGTTCAGTCAAATTGTTTTTAAGTAACCAGCTAGGGCATTTTTCCAGGAACTGGTGATGAATTGAGCATTGAGCAGGGTTAAATAGATAGTCGGAGAAGTGATATCAATAAACGTCCAAATGCAAAATTAACCCGTTTCCTTCTAGCAGGGCTGAAGAAACTAGTGAAATTATGCCACAACTGCTTGTATGTAGTGAAACAAGACTGGATTTTTGTGAGAAATCTTGTAGCCTGCTTGACAATTATCGTATTGTTTGTTGAAACCTGTTGCTATTTGGGTAGCAGTAACTTTCAGTCATGAGTATTTATCTGTAGGGAACTGAAATATTTAATATGATGATTGTCCGAGTTTGTTTACATTTCTCTCAGCGTATATAACGAGTTGTTGCTTCGCCGCCCATTCACTCACCACCCACCACCGTATGTAATGCTATTTTGTCACATGTAATGAAGCCACTCTATTTTGCGTCAAAGTAAAATAGCCATTATGGAGTTTGTTTGGACAATTATGTTGCTGGAATGATTTGCTAAATTGTTGCTATCAATTCAGTCGCAATGGCCGGAATTCAATAAGGATGATTAAACCAGGTTTAGCTTTATTAGTTTTATAGATAGGGCGATATCGCCAACTTTTCATTGTTTGAGAGCTAGGTCACGCCCCGTGCAAGAGGTGTAGCCTAAATTAAGTTTTAAATAATTGCCCGTGTTCTATGTCTATTCAGCGCCATGCCCAATTTGGCCGGGTTGTAGCCTAAGAGCAGAGGCTGATATTCCTTTCACGCTTGGACAATCTGTATTAGTGAGAGAACTCAAAGCCGATGGTATGATTTTGTCCAAATTGCCCCGTAGATTGGAATTTATATAGTCAATGATAGTATTTAATTATGTACCTATGATCATTCCGTTGCTGAATTATGTTGCAAAAACAAAACACCGGCATTATTTTTAGAGGTCCAATTTGGTAGTTTGTTCGTTAATGAAGCAAGTCAATTTGGGTTGTTTTTGGCTCTTGATCATGAAAGGGTCTGTATTGCAAACTACTTGTACACTGCCGTTAATAAAGAAGTATGCGCCTGTACCGCAATTCTGGCTAACCTAAGGTGCACATAAAATTAACCCACCAATTTCGATTGTCCCCTACACATTTTGTGCCTGTTCTTTAAATTATAGTGTTCCAATGTTCCTTTTTGATGATGATGTTGCGGAATGTTGTTGCTCTCGGGCACAGCAGCAGCGTCTTAGCAACCGGGAATTCAGAAGCATTGGCCACGCTGTTTAAAGGGTGGGACAAATTGGGTATTTTTTAAATCTGCAATCAAATGTCATGACATTTTAAATAGGCAAGGCTGTTCATTTTGACGTTGCAAGATCATACACATATATCAATGTATTAGCTCATGTTGGTGCATGCATTTTGCACTCGGTACCATTCCATCTTGTGTCATCATACAATAGGATCACATTATAATATAATACAGAGAGAGAGAGGACGGCATTGAGGGAAGGTGGGAGAGGATGGCAGGAGGGAGGGATTGAGGGAAGGGAGAAGGGTAGGAGCAGGAGACGGAGGGGAGTGAGGGTGGAGAGACAGAGAGGATAATGTTTCGAAAATAGTCTTCTTTCGATATGCATACGGACATTTCCCAAGACTACCACAGAAGCCGTTTTGGGCAGCGTAAGCGTTAAAGAGTTAGCTAGATAGATAGAGTTATTACACAATAACCAATTGACCTTTGAGTGAATACAATGCTATTTATTATGCATTGCATGGCGGACAAATTATTTGCATTGTGTCCACACAGATGTCGCAACCCCCTCCTCCGACACCCCCACCCCATAAACACACACTTGCAGTGCGCGCATGCTGTGTATGTGGATAACTATTACAAATGTGGTGGAAAAAGTACTATAATATATGCTGACATTTACTCCTTTATTGACCAAGTTTAGTCAATGAAAACATTGTTATTGAAGGCAGCAACGGCGTTCACTAGAACATAGATGCCGATGTTTGTTGATGGTGGTTTTTAAGCATTAGCGGTCAATTGCCGTATAGGACCACTTGACCTTTATTACGGGTTGTTTAAAAAACCCAGCTATTGGTGATTGGTTCTTAACTATTAGCGGCGCAATTATTGCATATGACCCCATATCTAAGTGGACCACTTGAGTTGTGATTCTAAGGACACATTGCTATTCCTGCATAGGACCACCCATCTAAGCGATTATTTAGCCTAATGCATAGGAATACCTATCTAAGGTAGACCACTTGAGTTTTATTGATAACCGCCACGCATATATACGGTTGAAACGAGTCAGAGGGAGAGGGAGGAGAGAGAGAGAGAGAGGGGGGAAGGGTGTGGGGCGGGGGGGGGGGGTAGTTGAAGGGACGAGGGAGATAGCGTTGCATCAACTATGTGATGATATAGAATATATCATATTGTTCCAGCCCTAATATGTCTACAATTGCTAACCACAACATGTTTTTGTTGCAACAGTCATGTTCTAACGCTATGAAATACTAAACGATATCAGTTGCGTGTTGCTATTCCTGCTAGTTGATGAAAAATTACTACAATTACATAACGCTTAGCAGCATTTGAAAGCAGCATTTGAACGCGAAACTTACATAAATTCTGGTAATATTTGGATAAATCACTCTGTTTCAGCCTTACTATCTTTGCAAGGACCAGTAACAAGAGGTTTGTGATGCAAGGGTCGTATTCAGAGGTGTACACATACTAAGACAGCTGAGATATGTCTTACAATTGTTACTAGTTCATTAATTATTAATACGATTACATAGCGTGCTTGGCACATGCAACTTGTAAAAATTAGCGGAAATTAAGGAAAAGATCGCTATGTTCCAGCATTAATAACGTTTCAACGGCCACTAGCAACAGCTTTCCGTTGCATGGCTGGTGTTCATAGATTATGAAATACTAAGAAACTCGAGTTTTGCTTTGCTACTTCTATTAATTAATTAATTATTAATACGCTTGCATAGCGTGTTGAATGTGATAATTGTAAAAAAAAAATACAGGAAAATATTGAATATTATGGAAGTGGACCACTTGAATTTTGTTGATGGCGATTCTCAAATACAGGGCTCTTAGAGACAGTAACAATTAACGCTAAGACGGCGATGCTGATGTATGATGACGGTGGTTCTTAGCTCAAATACGTTCTATGACCGCCTCTGTAAGTGAATCGCTTGAGTGGTGGTTCTCAAACCCATTGCTATTACAGTATAGGACCCTACATCTACGCACTTAATTAGCCTAATGCATTAGATTACCTATCTAAGGTGGACCACTTGAGTCTTATTGGTGATGCTTCTAAAAAACATTGCTATTTGTGGTTATTGTGAAACATGTTGCATCTTAAACCAGCAATGGATCCCGGAATGCTATGACCTTTGTCATATCAGCGTGGGCATAGATGAACGAGTGTTTGAAAACTAGAAGATAATCTGTCCATAAACGGCCGAGATATGAACTTCCGAAATTACTACATCAGATATTACAAAGGTCTAATTTCAGAGGTGTTCCTTAATAGACAGGTCAGATCTGTTACAGTTTCCGCCGTCGAGCAGATTTATGGTGACAACTTTAGATTTCACACTCCTGTTCCTTGTAGCCGAATGTCCAAGTTTATTTAGCAACATGGTTTGGTAGACTGAGTTGTTTCTTTAAAAATAATTTGACTGAAGGTCATTGCTGCGGGAGGAACAACTTTCAGTCAAACACATTACAAAAAATTCAACAACATAGATGTCAGAGCACACAATAATATCTTAAATATTTAGGCATCAGCTGAAAAGAGGTCAATCTAGTAATAATGATTTTATATAGCTTTCATGATAAAGCTCCATCAGATGGATATTCAGGCTTATAACCAGGAAGATATTTATTACCCAAAGACGAACACGTGCTCTGGCGCCAAAAGATGGTTATTCTTTAAAAGGGGTGGTGGTATGACGAGAAGCCGTAAGCAACCACCATCTTTTGGTTCAAAAACTCTGCATAGTATAGCGAATAAGTTGTATTAACTGACTATCTGTCTTTAACAACCACTTTTTGATGGACCATACAGTGCCCATTAAAAACAGGCTTGAGTGATCTTGCACACTTAAATGCGCTATTATACTCTTCTCTTAATACAGCGGATTAGTGATTTAGCTTTTAACACTTTGAACCCTAAAGTGCTAAAATCTTGTTTTCCTGATAATACTAGAAGTATTGTGTAAGTTGATGAATGTATTGAAAGAGATGTGACTGGAAACTGTGGCCACAGCCGTCATATATCCCTACCCAAGCCCTCCAACCAGTTTCAGAATCTTATCTATTCAGTTTTCTTGAATTGACAAATGCGTGGCGTGGCGTGTTTCAATACTAGAAGCGTGACAGTAAAAGTAGTTCCTGTCTCAATTAGCTACATCAGTTGGTGACAACTTTAGATTTCACCCTTTACCCCTTCTTCAGTGCATCTGAAATGGTCTTGCGAAATGTCCATTTGCAAACTAAGAGAAGACTATTTATGAAAGTTTACAACTCGAATGATTAGCTCGATAACTGAGCCAGTCACTCCAGTGGTAAACTTTCAAAATAGTCTTCTCTTGGTCTAGAAATGGATATTTTCCATGAGAAAATTTAAATTTTCTTGAACAAATTTAAAAATTGGAACAGAAAGGCAATCTTAACAGTCTATTTAAAAGAGCTACCATCGCAACTCCTCCTAGCCCATTTCACGCAGAAACTTGAAACTTCTGGTATGATTACACATATGGCCATGGATGTGCATGGAACTTTTGAAAGTTTGTCATGACGCCAAGGGGTGGGGACTGTGGGTAAAAAATTTAATTTATGCAAAGATGGTCATGTCACATATCATTGTCAAGCCAATGATGAATAGACTACAATACAAGGAATTATTTTTATCTTGGGTCCAACTTAGGGTAGGGGGCGGGGACACAAGTGGGCACCAATCGATTGTAACGCAACTCGTCCTAGACCATTTCACAGAGACCTTTAAACCTTCGGTATGATTACACATATTGCGAGGAATGTGCATGGCACTTTTGAAATTTTGTCATGACCGCAGGGGGTGGGGACTGTGAGTCAAAAATTTAATTTATCCAAACATGGTCATGTCACATATCATTTTGAAGGCAATGCTGAGTAGACTACAGTACAAGGAACTCTTTCGATCTTGGGTCTAACTGAGGGTAGTGGTGATCAAAAGTGGGCACCAATCGATTGTTACACAACTCCTCCTAGATCATTTCACATAGAAGCTTGAAACTTTTGGTATCATTGCACATATGGACAGGGATTTGCATGGCACTTTTGGAATTTTGGCATGACCCCAGGGGCAGGGCCCTGGGGGTGGGAAATGTGTGTCAAAATTTAAATTTTTCCAAAGGTCATGTTGCATATCATTTTCAAGCCAATGGTAAGTAGTCTACAGTACAAGGAATTATTTCGATCTTGGGTCAAACTGAGGGTGGGAGGCGGCGTCAAAATTTCAAAAGTGGGCACCAATCAATTGTAATGCAACTCTCCTAGACCACTTCAGATAGAAACTTGAAACTTTGGAGATGATTGCACATCTGGCCAGTGATTTGCATGACACTTTTAAAATTTTATCATGAACCCCAGGGTGTGGGGACTGTGGGTAAAACATTTAATTTATCCAAAGATGGTCATGTCACATATCATTTTCAAGCCAACGATGAGTAGACAACAATACAAGGAATTATTTTGATCTTGCGTCAAACTGAGGGTATAGGGCGTGGTCAAAAGTAGGCACAAATCGATTGTCATGCAACTCCTAGAGCATTTGACATCTAAATATGTATTATGCTGATTGGTTTTTTTAATGTTTCTTCTTTTTTCAGACTATGAACTTTGCTTATGTTTGGACCATTTGCCAGCTGTCATTAAATGACTTCACGTTACTCCTGGGCAGATAAGCTTTATGGTTCAGCCTCCAAGCTATGCTTGCCCAATGGGTACTACCACCAGTGTTTCGAATTCACATGTTGATTGTCAAATTTCAAAATGTGACTATCTGGTGGTCCATCGTATCCTGTGATGTACAATTAATATACAGTACAGGTCAGCTATTTGCTATCTTCTGATAGGTCTTGTGGAATTTTGGTATGACCCCAAGTGATGGGAAATGTGGAGTAAAAAATAAAAATTTTCCAACGGTGGTCATGTCACATATCATTTTGAAGCCAATGATGAGTGGACTACAGTACATGGAATTATTTTGATCTTGGGTCAAACGAGGGTATGGGGCAGGGTCAAAAGTGGGCACCAATCAATTGTAACACAACTCCTCCTAGACCATTTCACATAGAAATTTATGATTCAACATATGGCCAGAGATGTGCATGACACATTGGAATTTTGAAATCAGCCGAAGGGTTGGGGGAAATGGTGGGCAGAAAATAAATTTTATCAAATGTGGTCATGTCACATATCACTTTGAAGCTTGTAGTTAGTAGATTACAGTACAACACATTATTTTGTTCTTGAGTCAATCTGCGGGCAGGGAGCAGGAGTCACATGGGCAATCTAATTCTATATATGTACATGGCTTGGATATTGTTTGTTCACAGAATAGTTAGTCCTGTGCAGACCGGGTCCTGCAGCAGCCGGTTCCTTGGGTAACTTAAAAATGCAAGATATTGCTATCTTCTAATACCTCTTGTCCTGCTAGTTACTTCTCCCGAAGCACCAGGTATAGAACAGTCAAACTGGTTCCATGTTACCAGATTTAGTGTCCAAAGAAATCCCTGATTAACCTGTTTACTGCTGAATGTCCAATCATCTAGCTGATTTTGTGACCAGTTTTGTGTATCTTCTCCAAAACCACCTAGGCGATTGATCAGAAAGACAAGAAATATTATCTAAAGAAGTTTCCCCAGATAACTAGATTGTACATGAAGTACAAGAAAAGAATGTCTAGTTCAAGTGCAGGTATTCTTGGAAGCCGTATATCTGTTCATGGAACAGATCTAGTTATTATTATTATTATTAGGCTTCCAAGAGCGAAGCTCTGGAAGACTAGAGTGATTGTTCCATTTATTATTAGGCTTCCAAGAGCGAAGCTCTGGAAGACTAGAGTGATTGTTCTGTTTATTAGGCTTCCAACAGCGAAGATCTGGAAGACTAGAGTGATTGTTCTGTTTATTATTATTATTCCGCCGCCAGCCATTTCCAGCAAGTAAATTGAACCAAAACTCCGAAACCGGCAAGCAAATTGAATCAAAACTCAGAATATATGGTTGAGATCACGCCCTGAATCAAAATAGCTAAACAGAGCCTGAATGGCTCAGGGCATTGGCGGCCATATTGATGACGTCATAAATGACAAAATAATCTTCTCCTCTGGAACTTCTGAAGCGATCTGGCTAAAATTTGGGGAATATAATTAGTCAATGGCGGCAAGTGAAATTGTTCGCAAAAACTTGATGGGTCAAAGAGTCTCGGCACCGTGGACCAATCAATTTCGAGCATTTGGGGGCTATTTTGAACTTTTTTATTTGATGGATTTGGATGGAGAAAATTGCCATACATATGTTAGTTGACCATCTGCATGGTGTCTTTTAAAATGAACGAGATCCATTTGTAAAGGGCGGAAATATTTAGATTTTAATTTTCCTCTTTATTATGTAGTAGAAGACAGTTTGCTACAGGCTCTAATAAAAACGATTAATGTGACATTTGATTTTCATTTTATATCTGGTTACTATGGGGGTAATAAATGGGATTTGCTACTGTAAATACTCTAGGCAAACAGATTAATATAATGGGGATTTAATTGCCATTTAATACCAGTTGACCATCTGCCCGATTAACCCATGAATGTATTAATGTCAATATAAAACTTGCACTTAATGTAGATGCTAAGGATAGCTGATGAATATTTTTCAAAACAATTTGACTAGAAATTTTTCCTGCCTATTAAACCTTCTACTGGTGAAATATTAGATTTGTATTAACCCTTATACTGCAGAATGTTAACTTCTATTTCATTGATTTTGTACTAATTTTCCAGTATCCATTAAGAAATATTGGAAAGGTAAATTGTCACACACTTCGTATATTTTTTACTGCTGAATGGCCAATCCCTGATTAACCTATTTACTGCTGAATGGCCAATCATCTAGCTGAATTTTGTGACCAGTTTTGTGTCTGTATATAAATCTTCTCCAAAGCCACCTAAGTGATTGATCTGAATGACAAGTATTATTATCTAGAGCAGTTACTAAAAAGTGAATTTCACCAGAGAACATTTGTATACAATTTGTACACATTGATCCCTGAATTTCATGTAACATGTTGAATATTTTGAAACTAATTTGACTGTGTGTTGTTGCTGCAACAACACCCAGTGAAATAGTTTCAAAATATTCAACATAATGTTAAAAACATAGGGCCTTAACCCTCTTATGATGAAGCCGGCCAGACCGGCCGCTGCAGGGGTCTTGAGGAATGTCGATTAGTAGGCCAAGTGAAAACTATTTCTGAAAATTTACCACTGGAATGACTGGCTCGGTAAGCGAGCCAGTCATTCCAGTGGCAAAATTTCAAAAAACAATTTTTTTGGCCTGCAATAAGACATTCAACAAGAAAATGTTTAGTTTTTTTGACAAGATTTTGTCATTAAAGGGTTGAATGGTAAGGACATAGGGCTTACAATTTGTACACTTGATGGACATTATAACCCTGTCTAGCATAGCTAGAAATCGGAGGGGCATTGCTGGAAATGGATACCGCTATGTTTTTATGACTGTAATAAATAAACAACAATGCTCGCTAACTGGTCCCATCAGACTATGGGACATATTAAGTATTTTAAAGATTCATTTGGAACGAGATTACATTATAGAGTACCTTAAGTTATTTAATAATTTTATGTCCCTCTCTTCCTGTGATAGCACTAATGTCGAATCCGAACAGAAATATGCTGAAATAATTGTTGACTAGGGTATCAACAACATGCAGCCAAATTGTTTTTTTAAAGTCAGCCAAATCGTTTTAGGTTTCTTTGATAACTGTTCTGAAAATAGAATGAAATAGACTGCATGAAAAGAATGAATGAGGCCAATAATAGGGGTTACGGTTCACAAACCACAGAGGTGGGGGGGGGGGGGGTTGCGGTGTGAGTGATAATTACCCTGCAGAGAAAAGGCTAACATTTCAATTTCGCACTGATCTCAACACAATTATTTTTAAAATGATTGATTTAAAAGCACATTTATTTCTGAAGATAGTTGAACGGAGAACCAACTTAATGTTTTGAAAGCACGTTGACTGAATGTTGTTGCTACCTAAGGAGACAATTACGTTCAGTAAAATTGTTTTTAAGTAACCAGCCAGGACATTTCCAGAAGGTTAGGATGCATTGAGCAGGGTTAAATAGATAATTGGAGAAGTGATATCAATAAACCTCCAAATGCAAAATTAACCCATTCCTTCTAGCAGGGCTGAAGAAACTAGTGAAATTATGCCACCACTACTTGTATGTATTAAAACAAGACTGGATTTTTGTGAGAAATCGTGTAGCCTGCTTGACAATTATCGTATTATGTTTGTTGAAACATGTTGCTATTTAGGGTAGCAGCAACTTTCAGTCATGAACTGAAATATTTAATATGATGATTGCCCGAATTTGTTTACATTTCTCTCAGCGTATATAACTAGTTCTTGCTTCGCCACCCATTCGCTCACCACCCACCCACCCCCGTATGCAATGCTATTTTGTCACATGTAATGAAGCACTCTAGTTTGCGTCAAAATAAAATAGCCATTATGGAGTTTGTTTGGACAATTATGTTACTGGAATGAGTTGCTAAATTGTTGCTATCAATTCAGTCACATTGGCCGGAATTCAATAAGGATGTTTAAACCATGTTTAGCCTAAACCGGGTAACAAATCACAAAGTAATTGCGATGTTAGTTTTATAGATAGGGCGATAGCTCCAACTTTTCATTGTTTGAGAGCTAGGTCACGCAATTAAGTTTTAAATAATTGTCCATGTTCTATGTCTATTCAGCGCCGTGCCCAATTTGGCCGGGTTGTAGCATAAGTGCTGAAGCTGATATTCCGCCACGCTTGGATAATCTATATTACTGAGAGAACTCAAAGCCGATGGTAAGATTTTGTCCCAATTGCGCCGTAGATTGGAATTTATATAGTCAATGATAGTAATTAATTATGTACCTATGATCATTCCGTTGCTGAATTATGTTGCAAAAACATAGCCCAAACCACCGGCATTATATTTAGAGGTCCAATTTGGTAGTTTATTCATTATTGAAGCTAGTCAATTTGGGTTGTTTTGGCTTTTGGTCATGAAGGGGACTGTGTTACAAACTACTTGTACACTGCCCTTAATTAAGAAGTGTGCGCCTGTACCGCAATTCTGTCTAACGTAAGGTGGGCATAAAATTAACCCACCAATTTGTATTGCCCCCTACAAATTTGTGTCTGTTCTTTAAATTATAGTGTTCCAATGTTACTTTTTGATGATGATGTTGCGGAATGTTGTTGCTCTCGGTCATAGCAGCATCATCTTAGCTACCTGGAATTCAGAAGCATTGGCCACGCTGTTTAAAGGGTGGGACAAATTGGGTATTTTTGAAACATGACATTTTAAATAAGCAAAGCTGTTCATTTTAACATTGCGAGATCATACACATATATCAACGTATTAGCTGATGTTGGTGCATGCATTTTGCACTCGGTACCATTCCATCTTATCATACAATAGGATCACATTATACTATAATACAGATGGCGGCATTGGGGGAGGGCGGGAGAGGATGGCGGGGGCGAGGGAGTGATTGAGGGAAGGGAGAAGGGGAGGAGAAGGAGACGGAGGGGAGTGAGGGTGGAGAGAGAGAGAGATAGAGAGAGAGAGAGAGAGAGAGAAAGGATAATGTTTCAAAAATAGTCTTCTCTTGGTATGCACACTGACGTTTTCCAAGATTACCGCAGAAGCCGTTTTGGCCAGCTTAGGTGTAAAAGAGTTAGCTAGATAGATAGATTTATTACACAATAGGCAATTGGCCTTTGAGTGAATACAATGCTATTTATTATGCATTGCATGGCGGACAAATTATTTGCATTGTGTCCACACAGCTGTCACAACCCCCTCCTCCCACGCCCACCCCATCCCCTGAACACACACTTGCAGTGGGCGTGTGATTTGTATGTGGATAACTATTACAAATGTAGTGGAAAAAGTACTATAATATATGCTGACATTTACATCTTTATTGACCAAGTTTAGTCAATGAAAACATTGTCATTGAAGACAGCAACAGCGTTCACTAGAACATAGATGCTGATGTATGTTGATGGTGGTTTTTAAGCATTAGCGGTCAATTGCCGTATAGGACCACTTGACCTTTACTACGTGTTGTTTAAAATACCCCAGCTATTGGTGATTGGTTCTTAACTATTAGCGGCGCAATTATTGCACATGGCCCCCTATCTAAGTGGACCACTTGAGTTGTGATTCTAAGAACACATTGCTATTCCTGCATAGGACCACCCATCTAAGCGTTTATTTAGCCTAATGCATAGGAATACCTATCTAAGGTAGACCACTTGAGTTTTATTGATAACCGCCACGCATATATACGGTTGAAATGAGTCAGAGGGAGAGGGGGGAGGAGAGAGAGAGAGAGAGAGAGAGAGAGGGGAAGGGTGTGGGGGGGGGGAGTTGAAGGGACGAGGGAGATAGCGTTGCATCAACTATGTGATGATATAGAATATATCATATTGTTCCAGCCCTAATACGTCTACAATTGCTAACCGAACATGTTTTTGTTGCAACAGTCGTGTTCTAACGCTATGAAATACTAAACGATATCAGTTGCGTGTTGCTATTCCTGCTAGTTGATGAAAAATTACTACAATTACATAACGCATAGCAGCATTTGAACGCGAAACTTACATAAATTCTGGTAATATTTGGATAAATCACTCTGTTTCAGCCTTAATAACTTTGCAAGGACTAGTAGCAAGAGGTGTGTGTTGCAAGGGTCGTATTCAGAGGTTTACACATACTAAGACAGCTGAGATGTGTGTTACAATTGTTACTAGTTCATTAATTATTAATACGATTACATAGCGTGCTTGGCACATGCAACTTGTATAAATTATCGGAAATTAAGGAAAAGATCGCTATGTTCCAGCATTAAAAACGTTTCAACGGCCATTAGCAACAGCTTTCTGTTGCATGGGTGGTGTTCATAGATTATGAAATACTAAGAAACTCGAGTTTTGCTTTGCTATTTCTATTATTTAATTAAGTAAGAAGTTCATAGTTAAACAAATATGTCCGCACTGGACCAATAATATTCGAGCATCTTGGTGGCCATTTTGAACTTTTTTATTTGATGGATTTTGATAGCAAAAATGTCTATACTTATGTTATTTGGGACCTTGACTTCGAATTTGTTACTTTTCAAAATGGCCGATGATTGGTTTGGCAGCCATCTTGGATTATTTACCCACTTTTCTGCTGGGTGGTTATCCTGAACCACTGGGTCTAGAGCAACCAAACTGGTTCCATGTTACCAGATTTAGTATCCACAGAGGGTCTGAGAAAATAAAGCACATCCATTAGTTAACAGCCAAGATATTTAGATCTTAATTTTCCTCTTTATTATGTGACAGCAAGCAATTTGGTGGAGGGTCTACTAAAATGATTTAATGTGACATTTAATTGTCATTCCATATCTGTTTCCCATGGGGGGGGGGGGTTGTGGGTGTGTGTGTGGGAGTAATGAACTGGATTTGCTACTGTAAATGCTCTAGGCAAACATATTAATGTGATAGGGATTTAATTGTCATTTAATACATGTGGACCATGGGGCCCAATTAACCCATCAACCTATGAATGCCAATATAAACCTATCGCTTATTGTAGATGCTAAGGATACCAATAGAATATTTCAACAATCTGACTGGAATTTGTTCCTGCCTATTAACCCTTCTACTGGTGAAATATTATAGTTGTTGTCTTTACCCATATACTGCATAATGTTAGCCCTTACTTGATTGATTTTGTACTAATTTCCAGTTTCCATTGAGCATATTGGAAAGATACAAAATTGTCATGCACTTCTAGATCTGTCTATGGCTGTATGGTCAATCCCTGATTTACCTATTTACTGCTGAATGGCCAATCATCTACATGATTTTTGTGAGCAGTTTTGTGTCTGTATATAGATATTCTCCTAAGCCACCTAGGTGACTGATCCGAGAGACAAGAAATATTATCTAAAGCAGTTATAGAAACAGAATTTCATCAGAGAACAGGAAAACAGATTAATGTGATAGGGATTTAATTGTCACTTAACAGCAGTTGACCATGGAGCCGATTAACCCATGAACTTATGAATGCCAATATAACACTTGCACTTATTGTAGATGCTAAGGATACATGCTGACTATTTTTCAAAACAATTTGACTGAAAGTTGTTCCTGCCTATTAACCCTTCTACTGGTAAAATAATAGATTGGTATCAACCTTTATACTGCAGAATGCTAACTTTTACTTGGAATCCTTCTAGAAATTGTTCTGATTATTCTCTTATTATTATTATTTTTATTATTATTATTATTATTATTATTATTATTATTATTATTACTATTCCTCTTCTATCGGCTTCTTTTGAGCCATGAATCCCGGAATGCTATGACCCCTGTCATATCAGCGTGGTCATAGATGAACGAGTGTTTGAAAACTAGAAGATAATCTGTCCATAAACGGCCGAGATATGAACTTCCGAAATTACTACATCATATATAGCAAAGGTCTAATTTCAGAGGTGTTCCTTAATATACAGGTTAGATCTGTTACAGTTTCCGCCGTCGAGCAGATTTATGGTGACAACTTTAGATTTCACACTCCTGTTCCTTGTAGCCGAATGTCCAAGTTTATTTAGCAACATGGTTTGGTAGACTGAGTTGTTTCTTTAAAAATAATTTGACTGAAGGTCATTGCTGCGGGAGGAACAACTTTCAGTCAAACACATTACAAAAAATTCAACAACATAGATGTCAGAGCACACAATAATATCTTAAATATTTAGGCATCAGCGAAAAAAATGTCAATCTAGTAATGATGATCTTATATAGCTTTCATGATAAAGCTCCATCAGATGGAAATTCAGGCTTCTAACCAGGCAGATATTTATTACCCAAAGACGAACACGTGCTCTGGCGCCAAAAGATGGTTATTCTTTAAAAGGGGTGGTGATATGACGAGAAGCCGTAAGCAACCACCATCTTTTGGTCCAAAAACGCTGCATAGTATAGCGAATAAGTTGTATTAACTGACTATCTGTCTTTAACAACCACTTTTTGATGGACCATACAGTGCCCATTATAAACAGGCTTGAGTGATCTTGCACGCTTAAATGCGCTATTATACTCTTCTCTTAATAGAGGGATTAGTGATTTAGCTTTTAACACTTTGAACCCTAAAGTGCTAAAATCTTATTTTCCTGATAATACTAGAAGTATTGCGTAAGTTGATGAATGTATTGAAAGAAATTTGACTGGAAACTGTGGCCACTGCCGTCATATATCCCTACCCAAGCCCTCCAACCAGTTTCAGAATCTTATCTATTCAGACAAATGCGTGGTGTGTTTCAATACTAGAAGCGTGACAGTAAAAGTAGTTCCTGTATCAATTAGCTACATCAGTTGGAGACAACTTTAGATTTCACCCTTTACCCCTTCTTCAGTGCATCTGAAATGGTCTTGCGAAATGTCAATTTGCAAACTAAGAGAAGACTATTTATGAAAATTTACAACTGAAATGATTAGCTCGATAACCGAGCCAGTCACTCTAGTGGTAAATTTTCAAAATAGTCTTCTGTTGGTCTAGAAATGGATATTTTCCATGAGAAAATTTAAAGTTTCTTGTACAAATTTAAAAATTGCAACAGAAAGGCAATCTTAACAGTCTATTTAAAAGAGCTACCATCGCAACTCCTCCTAGTCCATTTCACGCAGAAACTTGAAACTTCTGGTATGATTACACATATGGCCATGGATGTGCATGGCACTTTTGAAATTTTGTCATGACGCCAAGGGGGTGGGGACTGTGGGTAAAAATTTTAATTTATGCAAAGGTGGTCATGTCACATATCATTGTCAAGCCAATGATGAATATACTACAATACAAGGAATTATTTTTATCTTGGGTCCAACTTAGTGTAGGGGGCGGGGACACAAGTGGGCACCAATCTATTGTAACGCAACTCATCCTAGACCATTTCACAGAGACCTTTAAACTTTCGGTATGATTAAACATATTGCGAGGAATGTGCATGGCACTTTTGAAATTTTGTCATGACTGCAGGGGGTGGGGACTGTGGGTCAAAAATTAATTTATCCAAACATGGTCATGTCACACATCATTTTGAAGCCAATGATGAGTAGACTACAGTACAAGGAATTATTTCGATCTTGTGTCTAACTGAGGGTAGTTGGGATCAAAAGTGGGCACCAATCGATTGTTACACAACTCCTAGACCATTTCACATAGAAGCTTGAAACTGTTGGTATCATTGCACATATGGACAGGGATTTGCATGACACATTTGGAATTTTGGCATGACCCCAGGGGAAATGTGTGTCAAAATTTAAATTTTTCCAAAGGTCATGTTGCATATCATTTTCAAGCCAATGGTAAGTAGTCTACAGTACAAGGAATTATTTTGATTTTGCGTCAAACTGAGGGTGGGGAGTGGGGTCAAAATTTCAAAAGTAGGCACCAATCAATTGTAATGCAACTCCTCCTAGACCACTTCAGATAGAAACTTGAAACTTTGGAGATGATTGCACATCTGGCCAGTGATTTGCATGACACTTTTTAAATTTTATCAGGAACCGCAGGGTGTGGGGACTGTGGGTAAAAAATTTAATTTTTCCAAAGGTGGTCATGTCAAATATCATTTTCAAGCCAACGATGAGTAGACAACAATACAAGGAATTATTTTGATCTTGCGTCAAACTGAGGGTATAGGGCGGGGTCAAAAGTTGGCACAAATCGATTGTCATGCAACTCCTAGAGCATTTGACATCTAAATATGTATTATGCTGATTGTTTTTTTAAAATGTTTCTTCTTTTTTCAGACTATGAACTTTGCTTATGTTTGGACCATTTGCCAGTTGTCATTAAATGACTTCACGTTACTCCTGGGCAGATAAGCTTTATGGTTCAGTCTCCAAGCTATGCTTGCCCAATGGGTAGTACCACCGGTGTTTTGAATTCACATGTTGATTGTCAAATTTCAAAATGTGACTATCCGGTGGTCCATCATATCCTGTGATGTACAATTAATATACAGTACAGGTAAGCTATTTGCTGTCTTCTGATAGCTCTTGTGGCATTTTGGTATGACCCCAGTGATGGGAAATGTGGAGTAAAATTTTTTCCAAAGGTGGTCATGTCACATATCATTTTGAAGCCAATGATGAGTAGACTACAGTACACGGAATTATTTTGATCTTGGGTCAAACGAGGGTATGGGGCAGGGTCAAAAGTGGGCACAAATCAATTGTAACACAACTCCTCCTAGACCATTTCACATAGAAATTTATGATTCAACATATGGCCAGAGATGTGCATGACACATTGGAATTTTGATATCAGCCGACGGGGTGGGGGAAATGGTGGGCAGAAAATAAATTTTATCAAATGTGGCCATGTCACATATCATTTTGAAGCTTGTAGTTAGTAGACTACAGTACAACACATTATTTTGTTCTTGAGTCAATCTGCGGGCAGTGAGCAGGAATCAAATGGGCAATCTAATTCTATATATGTACATGGCTTGGATATTGTTTCTTCACAGAATAGTTAGTCCTGCGCAGACCGGGTCCTGCAGCAGCCGGTTCCTTGGGTAACTTAAAAATGCAAGATATTGCTATCTTCTAATACCTCTTGTCCTGCTAGTTACTTCTCCCGAAGCACCAGGTATAGAACAGTCAAACTGGTTCCATGTTACCAGATTTAGTGTCCAAAGAAATCCCTGATTAACCTGTTTACTGCTGAATGACCAATCATCTAGCTGATTTTGTGACCAGTTTTGTGTATATAGATCTTCTCCAAAACCACCTAGGCGATTGATCAGAAAGACAAGAAATATTGTCTAAAGAAGTTCTAGAAAAACAGAGTTTCACCAGATAACTAGATTGTACATGAAGTACAAGAAAAGAATGTCTAGTTCAAGTGCAGGTATTCTTGGAAGCCGTATATCTGTTCATGGAACAGATCTAGTTATTATTATTATTATTATTAACGCTTTAATCCCTTCGAATTCGTTCGAGGTGCTCCTAGAAAGTGGTCATTCATGCCTGAGAAAAACCTATTTTGAAAATATCACTAACGAAAGCCTGGAGCACTTAATGAGCCAGTCGCTCGATTAGACACCTTCAAAAAGGGGTTTCCAGACCTTTAGAAGTTTACCTTTTAGCTATAGGTGACTGTTACAGGGCGACCATCACTCCGGATGTATCCGGAAAATGTAGCTTTTTTAACAGGCTTCCAAATACCGGACATCCTACTAAATATCCGGATTTTTTTTCATCCACATATATGAAAAAATATTTGTAACGTTTAGGCTGCTTCCCTGCACGGTGATGAATGATGAATGGCACTCGATACCACTATAATAGTACTACTATAATAATTATAAAAATGTTAATGACTGATGTTCTATTGGTCATTCATATTCAACATAACCTAATATTAACATAGCATAACATGATTACCTATATCTAAGACTGTTGAAATCATCGGCTAGTCGAAACAGGTAGACCACATCACTCTTTAATGTGTTATATCGATATGGACGAATTCATAACTAGCTCTTAAATTGTCGCAATGAAGTTACAAACCCAACATGTTTATTGCTGTTTTATATCTGTACGTGGAGGTTATTACAACAAAGCTAAGTAAACACACCTGTACTTAGACAAGGCTTTCAAGTTAACTATCACCTTGACCAGTCAGTGTGTGTTATATAATAGGCGTATTTCGATAGGTATAGACGTCCATTTACTGATGCCAGCACTGCTTTGTAATGGTCCAAAATGAGCACTACAGTGATGTATCATATCCAATGCAAATGATACCGCTCATAGAGCGCATGTTATCAGAATGTTAAAATGAGACTAATTGATTGAAAGTTCTTGCTGACCTTCGCAGCAACAGTTTTCACAAAACCGTTAAAAAATAATCGCAGATTATTTACCAGGGTGACAAATTGTAGATATGGGACTGTTTGGTGGGAAGTCATGACCCCACTGGACGTCTTATATGTGCGAGTAAGTCCTGAGTGAAATTCATGTTTTGAATACCAGGTGAGCTAATAGACTATGTCACGAGGTATAGTTAGATGCAATGCACTGGGCGGCATCAAGCAGTGTGCAGAAGCAGTGCGATCATAGTCTATATTTAGATGCATTACCAGTGGGTACGTAGTAGTATCTTATTATTTGAATATGTATTAGATGCACTGGGTGACATCAACAAGTGCTGATGATATACAGTTTCGCAGAAACAGGTTCGAAACTGATGCGAAACTAGGACTATGATAGTAGTATGAAAAGGTAGGAATGGAATAGAATTGAATAGGACACTGTGTTCTGAGTTGATGGCTTCTGTCAATGGTTGAAGATGGAAGTTGTTGCTGTGAAGGCGGCACACACTTTTATAATGATCAGCAGTCATTTCGGCCAATAGTTTAGTAAATATTCGATGAAATGAACGATAAGAATCGATAGGAATCGAGAGGATTTATAGGAAATTATGGTCGACAGACTGACGAGTAGTGGTGACAGTTAGCTGTCAGGCTCCATCAGAGCAAGTAATAACAACACCAGCTGGCAATGAGATCATACAGCTCATGTGCTTATTAACTCTAGCATTATACAGGCTTATCCATGATAGGCAAGGGACAGGAAACGGACATTTAAGAGTCATGGGTGAATCGAGTACACAGTAGAAGTTTGTATATAAACAAGCTGTCAATCATAGGGACATAACGGTTTCGTAGAAACTGCTAAATGTTGATAGTTAGTGACAGGAGGCATCAAATCAGAACCAGACTGAACCGGTAGGACCATGTGCGAGGGTCTATTACTAGAAGAGGTTTCCTCGAGTTTGATTGGTCGGGATGACGTCATAATCAAGGGGCATCCGATCAAACTCAGGTGAAGAGAAACCAAAAGAACAGGAAGTGGAAAATAGGAGTAGTATATAAAGGGCAATTTGTCTTTATATCGGGAGTCAGGTTTTGAACTCGGTTAGAGTAGGTCTGTTTAGCAAGCAAGAGCTAGCCACCATTGAATAGCATATCAGACCAGAGCCGCTGGGAGTAATGCTATTTCATTTAGATAAGAGTAGGAAACATTATTTGAATTTATTATTGTTGTAATTACGTAACCCGGTGACAGTATAAGTTGCCAAGATTTGTAAGTATTATTGTACAGTTAACGGTAGAAATAAAACGATCACCTTGAGAGTAATCCAAGGCAAAAGTTTGGTAGCATCTGTTGTTGATAATTCTGGATAACACGGAAGACCACCATGTCGACCCGATCTTCCTGAAACGAGAAGTCAGATCAGGCCCAGGCACTAAAATAAATATCGTTAGGTCTCTTTACCTACGAGGCGAGCTAGTGTCCATCTCTTTCTTTCTGGGTAGAAATGGTTGTCGCAGCAACCATACATCCAAACTCTTACCAAGGAGGGAAGAGATACGTCATATTAAAGTGAAAGTGATAGTCGTAGATAAGATAGGACATCGAAAATCTTCAAAATGTATATATCCAGTTGTTTGACGTGCAATGAACAAATAAGCGATAAATATGATGATTGATCAATTACTCTACTAAGTACATAAATTATAGTTGATCGAGGGTAAATGGACCACATATTATTGGTATCTAGTAAGCGTCTAGATTTCAACAATTAATACTGGCGTAATCAGAGATGAAAGTTATATAGGCTTACCTTATTGACGATGCTTGTAAAGAAAGTATAAATCGTGAGCATGTATTGTGGATTAAACGTTCACGAAAACACATGTATGTATACTTGCTACACATTTTTCGAAGAAAAGATTATATACAATAATTGTACAAACACATCGTTGACACCAACCCCATAAAGCGATATACTGTTTAAACCAGTGTGAAAATTGACAGAGTCTCTGGTTTGATAGTATGACATACCGTGCAGTCTTACCTGTACACTGTTCAAAAGCGAAACATTGCAAAACGTTTTGTTAAATCAGCAAACTGTGACAATCGCCAATTTTAATATTAGTTAATTCATGCAAAATGCAAATCGCAGAAATCTGTTATCAGTTTTCGTTTTATATAGTGCAATATCGACCCTATTTAAGTTGACCTAATTAACATATTTAGTGTTTGTGAATAAATCTGTTAAACCATATGCATTTGCAATTTGTAATAGACAAGGTATAAGTTTAAATTACTGATCTGTATGAATCTCTACATACTCACATATGCAAACACCGGAAGAGACAATTCATGTGCTCGCGTACAATGTCCGAAAAGCGCAAACAACGTGCTTTCACGCTCGTCCAAACTTATTTTCCGGACAAAAAATCATGACAAGCTGGTCGCCCTGCTGTTTAAGCGGTAGGTGCGGCAACAACCTGCATCCTTCATTCAGAGAGAGAGAGGGGAGGGGGAGGGGGGCGGGCTGATGTATGACTCTAAAATCGTCAATGAAGCTTCATTAGGGATAACAGCAAGGTTATTAGCACCATTATTTAAAAGAAGAAAAAAGATGAATAAAATAATTTAAAAGATAGCCTCTTAAAGATATGGAATAGTTTCGGGGATATTTGTGTCGATGATGATGATGATTCTGATTCTGATTCTGATTATGCAGCTGTTGATAATGATCGCTACAGCCCGATGTTCGGCAAAGTTAATTATCTAAAGTGGTTCTTAGACATAAATCATTATGGAGGACCCCAAAATCCATAAGGCTTAGTGAAGTATTTGTCATAAACCACCAATTTCTTGTAGGAGAATGTTAACTTATTCTCAGTATCCTTATTCTTCTACTGATGATGTTAGGATTCCTGGCAATCATCTCTAGATTAGGGTTCATGACTGTAGCTAGCAAAGTGTCGAAATATATGCCCTTATTTCTAACGGTTGGTGTTAGCCCCTTATTCTTGCAGACACTCGTGATAGCACCTGTCCCACTGTCCATCTGCTTGTATGCATAACCTATTAGGACCTATGCTAAGGATCTCTGTTATTTCGCTACCTGGGGGTAATTCTTTAATAAAATAACTGGATCTGTAGTGATTTACAGGAATTAGTTGGGGGCTATCTCGCCATTGAATATACACTATTGAATCTGTGCCACGCTAAGCGCAGGACGCCCCTACCACTACAAGGCTTTCAAGCAAGTATACCCTGGCCTAACTGGTCACAAAAGCGACAATAACTATGTTGGTCTGATTATCACTAGTTACGAATTCGTCCATATCGATATAACACATTAAAGAGTGCTATCAATGCACACATTGATAACTGTAAGTTTCAATTTTCTATCAGCCAGCAGTTCCAACATTCTCTCACTGTTATACACATATTCTTAGTTAGGACGCAGTTTCAGCACAAAATAACCCCATAAATAAATTAAAATTAAAACCTGGTTTGCCAGGGGGCTGGGACGATTATTCTTTCACACAGCGGCCTCATTCAATTAAACTCCTCCCATTCTAATACTAGCCAATATACTCACGTTTCTGCCATGGATATTCAGAAGCCTCTTGCATTGACTTCAAAGATTTCAATGTAACCCCTAAAATGGTCTCAGAACGTTTAGGATAGTACCAAATTTCGATAAGCTCCAAGACCCGATAATCCACATGTACAGCCTCTACCAGGTCCGCAGTCGTCCACATGCCTCGAAAAGCATATTCGCCATTGCTATGAGTACATTCAAAGCTTTGCAAATTGTGAGCGCACAAGTCCAAAGTAAGAGTCACACACCAATCACTTCTGGAGGTCATAGAGGTTACACTCGTTTCTTACATATACATGGATAAAGCGAAGTGATATCCACATACTTTATGTACTCATCCTCCATGGCTGTCACAGCTGTTATGTGAATATGGCCACGCCCCAGACCTTAGGCCATGACACTTGCTTGAGTGATTAGGCCGACAATGCACATCACAGAACATGTTGTAATTCTACAAAGCCAGGACGCCAATGGGCTCCATTAGACGTCCCCACCCCATGCACACACCTTAGGTCACCCCCTTTTTCACTGGTCATTAGGCCTGGAATCAAGCATAGCTGGCATCGCATGACCCAACCATGTCGATGATATGGCCATCCATTAGGCCAGGCTACATTAGGTCGCACCCTGCCGCGTGCCAATAGGCCTGGCAACTAGCATAGATGTGTCACATGATCAGTTCAAGTTGATGATATGGGCATCTATGCTGATTGGCCTACATATATCACGTGACCTAGGCCATTCCCGCTTTCGTGGGTCATTAGGCCTATAACACGCCAGCTGGCATCCCATAAGCTGATATAACCCAGAGCGTTGAGATGGGCATCTTTGCTGATTGGCCTACAGCTGTCAGGTGACCTAGACCACGCAAGCTAATGCCTTCGAAACTCATTACACCTGTCAACCATTGGCACGTGCCTCATTACACCTGTCAATCATTGAGCACATGCCACTCATTTATGTCTCCGAAACTGGCGAAAATATGGTCATCTGCTTCTGATTGGTCGAGAGTGTGATGATGTCATAAATATATATTTTAATTAGGCCACGCCGTATTTTTTCACACACATAAGCCTTGAATCTGATTGGTCAAGAGAGAAGAAAGGCTTTTTCTCTCAAGCAATCAGAATCGAGTATTTTTGGCAGGAAAAAGGGGGCATGGCCAAATATAAATATTTATGACGTCATATTGCTTTCAACCAATCAGAACGGATGTCCATATCGTCACTCTTCGAGTTATATGCTGGACACTGAAAGAGGAACTATTATAACCTATAGTAATGTATAGAGAGTTGACGCTATGGTGTGAGGTGTGTGTGGCCAAATTCAGTTTAAGGACTATGTTAGGTTAGCCCGCTTGAGTAGTAGTGACGGAATTGAAATGATACCACCTCCCTCAACTGGCCACCGTTCGGCGATCCGTGGCCCCCACCGCCTTCTCAATCCCTGGGGCATAGGTTGTTGAGACATGTGGTTGGTGTATGCCTCTAGATGGAGGCCCCCAGGGTTGTTGAGACAGGTGGTTGGTGTATGCCTCTAGATGGAGGCCCTCATGGATTGAGAGGGCGGTGGGGGCAACCACGGATCGCCGAACGGCTGCCAGTTGAGGGAGGTAGTATCATTTTAATTCCGACACAACTACTACCACACATAATAGGGTCTGAACGCCCAATTAGAGATAAGCCTCAACTGTGATATACACCACTGATCGCCTTGTGATCAACCACACCAGAAGGGCCGGCCTCTCCCTCTTTCTCTATGCTGTGTAGGCTCAGACAAACACGTAGTCTGTGCCAGAGTCTCATCGCCTTCATGGGACCACCCATAGTGTCTTCCATCTACCTTCACAACGCTCACCTGGCAGGATGCCAAAGTGTTTGCACCATGACAGACTCTGGCATGTTCACATATTACGCAGAGAATCTGGTGCTGAGCAGGTGTCTCCAGCAGACAACCACATCCTACCCTCTCCACCCCATAGAAGTGGCTGACAGACTCGATCTCTTCACGTTGGTGAAAGCGGTC
>CM067361.1:41492874-41552874 GCA_034401795.1 Chaetoderma sp. LZ-2023a
CCACCAATGAAATGACATGGAAGTGTTGCGTTTATTATGACGATTAACTGCCTGGCTGTTGCAAGCCACCAAACAATAATTTCTATGGGCAATAGCTCTGGATATACTGAATATCTTGAAAACAATTTGACTGAAAGTTGTTGGTGGCTAAGCAAATTGTTTTCAAAGTATTCATCAGGTCCAGAATTAGACGCCATGGAAAATATAGTCTGCAGAAATTCAGCAGGCAGACAGTATTAATGTATGTGGAATGTTTTGATTATATGATAGGGCATTAGTGTGCCTGTGCAGTGATCTGTGATACATGATACACACTAAACTAACATTACTTTAATGCAATCAGAATGGAGTGTTCTGGACTAGTTCCATGTATTCAAGAATCGAGACCGGTATCCATTCTCAATCAAAACTAGTGGCATATTTTCGATCTAGACTGGTGCCCATTTGTCAAAATGTGTGCTCCTTCTTAATGAAGGCCCGTTCCCATTCTCCATCAAGACTGTGTCCACCCTTCAGACTTTGTTTCTATTCTTCAAGATTGGGTCTCATTCTTTAAAACTATTGTCTATTCTTCAAGACTGGTTCTCGTTCAACAATATTGGTGCACATTGCTTAAGAGCCATGCCCAACAGCAAACTGAGAATGTCTCGATATAGTGATCCAATTGATGAATCTGATCTGTCACTCAAGTATATGACATCATAATCAATTATATCACAAGTAGGCCGAGGGCCCAATCATAATTGACAAATACTCCATCATGAAGCTGGAATAGTCCGGGAAGTGTAAGAATTTGATGTCATTGATGGATTTACTATTAAATAAACATTCTGTTGAAAAATTTGAAACTAATTTGACTGGGCACTGCTGCTGCCATAGGAAGCAATAGCATCCTGTCAAATTAATTTCCAAATATTCAACAACTTACATGCATAGTTAACTTGAAATTGAGATTCTGGAAATTCAGGGTTCGATTGATACCAACACGGGGGAAAAAATCTTTTTCCATATTTTTACATGGTTTATACTTAATTTATTTTGCGCAAATAATTAAAACGGCATCCGATGTGCACAAAGAATTAGGTAAATGTTTCTCCATGAACATTTAATTCATCAACGTCTTACCCAATCTCAATGAATTTGAATAAAGACTGATATTCATTCTTTAAGACAGATGTCAATTTACGACTGGATGACCATTCTTCAATATTGGTGTTCATCCTTCAAAATTGGTATCTATTCCTCAAGTCTTGTGTCCATTCTTCAAGACCGATGTCCAGTCATTAAGATTGGTACATCTGCAAAAGGGTGTTGCAGAAAGATTGTGCTGTCCTACAAATTGTGTACCATCACAGAAATGTGTTTTTGCGACTAAGCCAATTTAATCATTTATATTCGGAACATTGTTGCAATACAATTCTTATGTACAATATTAATTATATATTATTATTATTAATTATACAATTTGAATTATATCAATTACTAATTATAACTGGCTGATCATTACTAATTAAATAAGTGCATTATTATATTATAATGTGTGATATGTTTTCGATTGCATCACATACGCACAGCTCACCCAGTATTCCGCTTGATAAACCTATATCATAATGCTATCAATAATAAAATATTATTAATACTTTAACACTCAAATTTGTTCAAGAAAATTTAAATTTTATCATAGAAAATGTCCATTTGCAGACCAAGAGAGGACTATTTTTGAAAATTTACCACTGAAATGACTGGCTCGGTTATCCAGCTATGCTTCATTGATTCAAGTTCTACAGAATTGATCCGCACCAGAATTTGATGACTATATCTTTACAGCCCAGATGATAACGCTAGATTTACTGTAGAGTTATCCTGAAGGGTTGGCCTGCATATTACTCTTGGTGGCCTGAAGAACTATGTTGATTTTAGTGGCAAAAAGCTAAAAGATTACATTTGTTTTGAGACAATTACAAAAATTACATTTATAAGAATAATGGAATTTTTGCCGAGTGAATGTTCATTTTTAGGAGAAAGATTATTTTTGAAAATTTACCTCCGGAATGACTGGCAGTAAAAGTAAAAAATACTCATCTCTGGGCCTGCAATTGGACTTTTCTCAAGAACACTTCCAAGGGTGTTTTTGACTGACATGACCACTATATAGTTAGTGGCCAAGAAAATTGAAATATTAGTTTTTTTGGGTATCCATTTTCAGGCTAACGAGCCTTTCAAGTTTTTTAAAATGGTCTTCTCCAGACCTGTAAATGGACATTCCTCAAGACAACAGCAGAGGCTGGTTTTTGGCTGGCTTGACCATTCAAGGGTTAAAGAGTTAATGGTCAAGATTCGTCAAGGAAATTGAAATTTTTGCTGATTGAATGTCTATTTGCAGGCCAAGAGATGACTATTTTTGAAAATTTACCACTGAAATGACGGATTCGGTTATTGAGCCAGTTATTCGTGGTCAAATTAAAAAAAAATAGTTATCTCTTGGCTTACAAATGGATATTTGATCAGGACCACTGCGAAGGTCAGCTTTGGCTAGCTTGACCATTAAATGATTAATTACCTTCCACCAGGAAATACCAGTGTATCCCAATTTCACATCTTTATGTAGCAACCGCTTCCAGTCAAATCAATTTCAACATAGTCGAGAGCATATTTCATAGATCATTAGATGATTTTCATGTAAAAGGTAACAGGGTTAGTTCTTGGAGTAATTTTCATACAATTCACCTTAAAGCGAGTCAATCAGTATATTATTATATAAATTATGTCTTATGTGTTTGATCTGTAATTGGTATTTTTTTTGCCGGAATTTCATTATTATTATTATTATTATTATTATTATTATTATTATTATTATTATTATTATTATTAATCGTATTAATTATTAACTATTGATTTAATATGTATGGGGAAAGTATTTTTGCATTTGGACATGTAGGATATAATTAACTACTAGCTTAATATTGCTACAACTATTACTACTACCACGGACGGTGTTGTTGGGAATTTTGACACGTGAATGGACATTATTCAAATGTAGAAGTGAAAATAAACTATATCAAAATAAGTTTGGTTTGGATTTTCTCCATCGGCCGTTAGAGTGGGTCATTAGCCCGTTCACCGATGAATTCCCCATATCTCATTTTCAAGGCAATCATACTGGAAAACTTGAATACTTTGAAATTAATTTGAGGCAGCAACGGCTTCCAGTCAAATTAATTTCAAAATATTCAACGTTTGATTTCATAAAGAATATACCTTTTCTGGGAATTGTCGGTGAAAGGGTTAATGGTAAACGGATCTCCTCTTATAGTTTAATCTGCTTAGCGGATGCTCATTTGCAGGTCAATAGAAGACTATTTGACATTTTACCTCTGGAATGACTGGTTCAAAGCAATCTGATAAACAGTAACAGAGCCGCTATCATCCGGAAACCAAATTTTCAAGATGGCCACTGGTGGATGTCAGACATCTTAGAGTTCGGATCATCGTCAATTTCAATAGGTTTCTTCCACATACCTAGTCCAATCACCCTATGAAGTTTCAAAGCACTTTGATAAAAGGTAACAGAGTCATCATCCGGAAACCAATTCTCAAGGTGGTGAGCGGCCATCAGGGATTTCGGATCATCGTCAATTTCAATGGGTTTCTTCCACATACCTAGTCCAATCACCCTATGAAGTTTCAAAGCGATCTGATAAAAGGTAGCAGAGTCATCAACCGGAAATCAATTCTCAAGGTGGTGAGCGGCCATCAGGGATTTCGGATCATCGTCAATTTCAATAGGTTTCTTCCACATACCTAGTTCAATCACCCTATGAAGTTTCAAAGCGATCCGATAAAAGGTAACAGAGTCATCATCCGGAAACCAATTCTCAAGGTGGTGAGTGGCCATCAGGGATTTCGGATCATCGTCAATTTCTATAGGTTTCTTCCCGATACATAAACACCCTATCAAGTTACAATGTGATCCGATAAACGGTAATAGATTACCATCCGGAAACCAATTTTCAAGATGCCCACCATTGGCTGGCTGCCGTCTTGGATTTCGGATTATGGTCGATTTTGATCTGTTTCTTCCTCAGACATGTCAGACCTAGTCCAATAATTGTATGAAGTTTCAAAGCGATCCGATAAACGGTAGCGGAGTTATCGTGCGAAAACCACTCTGCCGTCCGCATGCCCGTAAATGTCATCACATAATGCCCTGCCAATTTTTTGGCCGGGGTATAAAAAATGAACTTTTGAACAGCAAATGGACAATTCTCAAAACACTGCAGATGACGATAACCAAGCCAGTCATTCCAGTAGTAAATTTTCAAATAGTCTGCAAATGGACATTCAATGAGCAAATATTTCTATTTTCTTGACCAAATTTAGCCATTAATTTATTTTATAAATCATTAATGGTCAAATTTGGTCAAGAAAATTTAATTATCTACTTATTGAATGTCCATTTACAGGTCAAGAGAATACGATTTTTTCAGTGGTAAATTTACAAAAATTATACTCTTGGACCGTAAATGAACATTCCATATGACCATACAGAGGCTGGTTTTGGCCAGCTTGACCATTAAAGGGTTAAAATTGATAAGAGATTAATCATTCATGAGGAGCTTGAATAACTATAACTGAGTAACTATTTTCCTTACATTTTATATATGGCCAACGAAAATAAAATTGATCAATTAAATTTGTATATAGCAGTCCTAAAGCATGTTACACTATCCGTTATCCTTCTAAACAACTGTGCTTAAATCGGGTCATCTTCCAAGAAGATACATTTTGGAAGTTACCGGTTGTTATTGAATATCCAAGATGGCTGTGTAAAGAACTGACCAATCACATCTTTCATAAATTTTCTAAAGCCTATCGCCCTATGCGTTTTCACCCAAGTTTGGTTGAAATTGGTTATTAGCTCACCCGTCCGTCAGTCAACGTTTCCTTTAAACAACTTCTCAAGAACCACTGGGCCGATTTCAATTATATTTGGCAGGAAGCATCCTTAGGGCAGAGGGATTCAAGTTTGTTCAAATGAAGCCGATCGACCAATTTGGCCAGCGGCCATCTTGGATTTCGGCCAATTTTGGGAAACATCTTTAAAAATCTTCTCCGAAACCGTTATGGGGATTGATGCAAAACTCATGCAATATGATCTAAGGCAAGAGCTGACCAAATTTGTTCAAAGGAACTTGATTGGTCAAATGGTTCGGCGGCCATCTTGGTTGTCCAAGTTTTAGCGAAAACGACTTCTCCAGAACCACTGAACGGATCAGTTCGAAATTTGCCAGATATGATTAGGGATTAAGGACCAATAAAGTTTGTTCAAGTGAACGTGACCCGTCGCAAAACATGGCCGCTGTGGGCCAATCAAAATATAGCTTGTTTGGCGGCCATATTGGATTTTTTTTATTTGATGGATTTTGAGGCCGAAATTGGTGTTATATGTGGTTTTTGTGTATTCTGATCTCACATTTGCCATTTTCGAAACTGTCGGATGACTGGTTTGGCGACCATCTTGGATTATTTTCCCGGTAAAGGTGCCCATACTAAAGCAATGGGAAATTTAAAATTTCTTTAGAACTACTAAGCCGATTTCAATTATATTTGGCAGGAAGCATCCTTAGTGCTTAGGGATCCAAGTTTTTTCAAATGAAGCCGATCGGCTAATTTGACCGGTGGCCATCTTGGATTTCAGCCGATTTTAGGAAATGTCAAAATCTCGTTCTCCGAAATGGCTTGGGGAATCGATTCAAAACTTATGAAACCTCATCTAGGCAAAGACGTAAGCCAAGTTTGTTCAAGACGACTTGGTTGACTGAATGGTCGGCTGCCATCTTGGATGACCTAGTTTTCCCGAAAACGACTTCTCCAGACCCGCTGAATCGATCAGGCCGAAATTTGGAAGATATGATTAGGGACTAAGGGCCTTTAAAGTTTGTTCAAGGGAAGTTGCTCCGTCAAAAAATATGGTTGCTGTGGGCCAATAAATATGTAGCGTTTGGCGGACATATTGGATTTTTTTATTTGATGGATTTTGAGGCCAAAATTGGTTCTATATATGTTTTTGGGTATTCTGAGCTAAAATGAGCAATTTTCAAAACTGTCAGATAAACGGTTTGGCGGCAATCTTGGATAATTTTCTCGTCAAGAGCAATGGGAAATTTAAAATGTCTTCTCGAGAACTGCCAGGCCGATTTCAATTATATTTGGCAGGAAGCATCCTTAGGGCATAAGGATCCAAGTTTGGTCAAATGAACCCGATCGGCCAATTTGCCCAGTGGCCATTTTGGATTTCGGCCGATTTCAGGAAATGTCTTTAAAAATCTTCTCCAAAACCACTTGGGGAATCTTCATGTATGCCAAGAGGTAAGCCAAGTTTGTTCAAGAGGACTTGATTGACCAAATGTCTCGGCGACCATCTTGGATGAGCTAGTTTTCACGAAAATGACTCCTCCAGAAAAGTTGAAGGGATCAGGCCGAAATTTGGGCCATTAACATTTGTTCAAGGGGAGTTGATCCATTAAAAACATGGGCGGCGTGGGCCAATCAAAATGTAGTGTGTTTGGCGGCCATATTGCACTTGCAAAAATTTCCACAAACTCATTTAAAAGACTGCTAAACCACCCACCAACAATTCTGACAAAAATTGATGGTGCTCCAGGTGAGCGACACATGCCCCTTGGGCCTCTTGTTATATATAATATACAATCCACCAAAGACAGTAACTATATCGAGACCTTGGACCCCTAGATAGAACAAAAAATTAATTATATATGTAGAACTGGCACAGGCATTGGGCCTATATAATATAGGAAGACATGGGCTTCAAGTTAAAGTCAATGTACTATAAAGATATAGCCATTAGACATGTGATAACATATTTGCAGGACAAGGAGAAGTGGGGTTATCTTGTTACATTAACATTCAATATTACATAGGTTCTTACTATCATTTACAGTTTCTTACCTGTCCCATGTAGTGCTGATGGTGGTTACGATTGTAATAATGATAGTTTCTTGGTAGTGTCATATCTTTAAGATGGTTGTAATGGCATCGGCTTTGGATAGGATTAGCTATGGGCTATAGGAAGAGGCAAATTGTATTTTGGGGCAGTCCGTACATCTTTCCATCCATCTTGTTGACCATATGCGTAACTTCTGTGGGTTACTAGCGTGAACCATATAGAAAGTACAATTGCATATTTTAACCGCAGCGAGACGACAATTCAATGTTCGCCGCTGCATTAAACTTGGTACGCGTTACCTTATTTCGTGTTTTATTTTGATAAACGTTGTCGACATAATCATGTTTGAATAAATCCTATAAATAGTAATTTTCTTAACATTGATTTTTCTAATGTGTTTGCAAACTAAGATAGAAAACACAAAATGAGGTCAAGGCATAGGCATTTTAGCGCTACGTCGTACCTGTCTTATTATAGAGAGAGTGACATAGAAGTAGGTCAGGCTGAAGGCGCCTATGAGTCAACGCGCTCTAAACGGCAGAGGGTTTTTTCTCGGAAATGCATACAAACCTGTATATAGGGGACATACACGTATACGACGCACACTCGCTTTTGGGACGAATTGATGACTATCCATAAGAGTTGAGTCTTACTGTTAGGAAAACACGATCACATGCCATGCATGCACCTAAAACCCCACGGCCGGTGAGCTGCAATTAACGACCACCTATCTTAGTGACTATATTTTGATGGTCCATACAGTGACCGTTATAGACAGGTTTGCTTGTATAGCTCTACCAGCGTTTCGTTGATTGAAATAACATCAACTCAAGAAAGCAGGACTGAGATCGATAACCATTTCACCAATGAGTGGTGGGGTGGTGGTGTTGCGCATACCATTGGGTGGCAACCCCCACTCCATCACATCCCAACCTCCACATAAAACCAGGGTTGTCAAGACTTTAACTGTATAGATAATGTCAAGCGATTTCCTGAGGTAAACAATACCATCTGATTGCAGACCCTCACTCTCCTGTTGTTAGTTACTGTTATGACATTGTAACCACATCCAGAGTTTTTAGATTGCATCCCTAGTTGTGGAATCCTAGTACAGGATCACACACATCCTTGTGTTAAAATTTGAGCTAAAATAAACCAGAAAATTATTGTTAACAGTGTCGTAAGTGTTAATTCTAATTCCAATAAAGAATGATTATTGGGTTTGAGCAGCATTTCAGAATTATCATCATTTTATTCGTGCGTTTGTGTGTGCGTGCGTCTGTGTAGGTGCTGTGCGTGCGCGCTTGTGTGTGTGTGTGGGTGGGGGTGGGGGTACGCGCGTGTGTGCGTGCATGCGTGAGTTTTCCCGGTCTATTTACGTGCTCCCATAAAAACTAATCAGATTTGAGTCAAATTTTAACACAACAAAGAATTTTATTGTGAAAGCGGATATCCAACATTAGCCATGGTTCAGAAAAAAGCCAGATCAAATATTTGGAAACTATTTAGCTCAAAATTTTTACATAGGAAAGGATGTGACCAAACACTAGGGTTTCACAATTTTGGACGTAATATGACAAAATCTGCCGAATAGGAAAGATGTACAATATGATAAAAATGGCAGGGCGAGGGTCTGCAATCTCTATCTTGTTATTGTATAAAACCGAAACAAGATAAAATGTACCATTTCCCTTTAACCTTAGCAAATACCTCACAAAATGAGACACATTGCTTGTTCATGTCTTTATGCCAAAGCATGTGGGTTGTTTAGAATATTAACAAGAGGCCCGAGGGGCCTGTATCGTTTGCCTGAAATATTTGCCCACTGACACAACCGAACAAAACGAGATGACCATTGGAAAATTTAACCAATCAAATTTCTGTGAAGAAAGCTTAGCCAAGTTTTATTAAAATTGGCCCAGTGGTTAATAAGTATGATTTGCTAAGAAATTTGCAGAAAATACAAGATGTCCGCCAAAAACGTTATATTTTGATTGAGCGGCTACTAAAATATATACATATCTGTCCAAATGTTTTTTACATATACAATTTTCGGCCCGATCCATTCAGCGGTTCTGGAGTTGTTTTCGCGAAAACTAGATGATCCAAGATGGCCGCCGAACCATTTGGTCAATCAAGTTGTCTTGAACAAACTTGGCTTAGCTCTTGCCCTAGATGATGTTTCATGAGTTTTGAATCGATTCCCAAGCGGTTTCGGAGATTTTTAAAGACTTTTACAAATCGGCCAAAATCCAAGATGGCCGCAGTTTCGGAGATTTTTAGACTTCTATAAATCGGCCAAAATCCAAGATGGGCACATCGCTAAATTGGTCGATCACCTGTTTGAACAAACTTGAATCTCTATGCCCTAAGGATGCTTTTTGCCCAGGCCTGTGCTGTTATGGTAACCTGTTGAAAACGCTCTCCATGAGGTTGCCTTAATTTATTTTAGGGGACCTGAACCAGGTTACCTGAATGTGTTGATTTTAGTATGGAAATCAATTAGCTTTCTACGGTTTAGGTTACCATATGTCTCCTTAAAACATATAAGGCAACGTATTATGGGTTACCAATGGAAAAATTACAGCACAGGCCTGCTGCCGATATTATAAAATTGAAATCGGCCAAGTGGCTCTTGAGAAGTCATTTAAAGAAAAAGTTGATGGACGGACGGACAGTGGACGGTCGCCACGTCATAAGCTAACTTGGCGATTCTGGCCAGGTGAGCTAATAATTATTTAAAACATGTTTTGTTTATGTTTTAGATGATACTTATGTTCCAGAGTCATGGGAAAGACACTCATGCTATAAATTCATGATGCTAATTTACCAGCATCTACTTAGTGTATCTGATGACATTTTTCACTCTGGCATGTTGCTCAAATGCAGTAGCAGTATTCTGCATGTCATTGGTTGAATCTTTCAATCTAGCCTGGATATGAAATTTCAAGGGCATCATGATTTTGCATGACTAAGCCATTTAGTCAATTTCATAGCAATACAAGTCATTCCAATTCCAGAATTTTAAATATAGTCTTCTTGGTCTACCAATGGACATTTCTCAGTACCACTGTTTGAGCCGGCTTGAGTGATAAACCATTAAGTTGGATAAATTTGTGTCGCTTTATAGCATGTCATGTAGTTGTAATTTAAGATGGACCAAAATAAAAAAAGTTATAAAGTATCATTACCATGCAAAAAATGTCTATGATATTTTCATAAATTACCAACAAATAAACACCCAGGAGATTGTATCGCTCACCTGGAGCCTCAGTATTTGAATCAGAACACTTGAAAATAAATTTCAAAACACATTTTGGCTGAAAACATACACATTTTGGTCAGAAATGCTATCATTTTTTTCTTGAAATGAGGTAATTTGAGATTAAAACCAAAACATTTGGACAGAGATGTATAGATTTTAGTAGCAAATATGGAAATCGCAGCTCAAAATGTAACACTTTTGACCAGAAGTATGAAACTTATGATCAGAATTACAAATTCTGTGCTAGAACTGTGCATAGGATAGTAGAATTATGTAAGGAACAGAGGGTATTATCTTTTGAAAATTACAACAGTCTCCAATTACCAGTTCATACAGCATGTGAATTCTGTATTTGATGAAAGATACTCATGACTGAGTTAGAAAATCACAATTTTTCATTCATCAAGTACAGAATTCATATTCTGTATAAACTGGTAGATTGAAGACTGGTGTAATTTTAGATTCTTATATCCAATTTTCAGTACTCATTGTGTCTACTGACAAAAATGGCTGAGTAAGGCCAGGTACATTAGTGACTGTACACAATATGTGTATTTAGACACTAACCCAAGATTATTTGTTTAACATCTAGGCCATGCAACTCTTTAAACAATATATGCCAGTCTTATTAACTACTGGTTCTGAAACAATTAACCATTTTGAAATCATTGTCATAACTTGACACAAGGGTTAAATAAACACTTCAATCACTAAAACTGAATTTGTTTCTTTTTAACTCATTCAGTAAATACAAGATTTGACTTAAATATGATTATTGATGTAATGAACTGTAATTATCAGAGTGTGTTGTTAATAACAAGTACATATGAGACTTTGAAAACAGTCTTTAGAAACACGGTGGTCACATCCATCACAGGTGTGTGCTTGTCTTTCTGAGATTGACTGAGAATGTCTTTTGGGAATTTGGTACAGGTATTACAGATGTTATTCCATTTACTGCATCCACTCATTTAAGAGTGGTGAACAACAAATCATAGAATGCATCTAAGTGCAAGGCCTTCTTATCTGTTACACTAGACATTGATTTGGTGCACACTCTTTACCCTGGCACAGGCTGCAAAACAAAGGAAAGTACTTTTGAATCATATAAATTAGATATTTTAATTTTCCATACATTTGCCATACCAATTGGCCCAAAATTGAAATTTTCATACTTTTTCCAGCCCTGGAAAAGGCTTTCCTAATTTTCCATACTTTTTCCAGATTTCCATACATGCGCACGATCCCTGTATAATATATTAATCACCAGTTGGGCCCCCTGGAATTGCAGTCTATTCTTGGAATCTTATCACTGGAATGATTGGCTCAATCACCAAGCCAGTCATTCCAGTGGTAAGTTGTCAAAAATAATCTTCTTACGGTCTGCAAATGGAAATTTTCTATGGGCCAATCTATATCCATTTACAGATCAAGAGAATGCTATTTTTGAAATCTTATCACTGCACTGATTAGTTCACCAAGCCAGTTATTCCAGTGTTAAGTTTCAAAAATAGTCTTCTCATGGTCTGCAAATGGACATTTTCTATGTGGCAATGTATAATCCATTTGTAGACCAACAGAATGCTATTCTTGAAATCTTATCACGGGAATGACTGGCTAAATCATCAAGCCAGTCTGTCATTTCAGTGATAAGTTGTCAAAAACAGTCTTCTCATGGGTCTGCAAATGGATATTTTCTATGGGACAATTTTTTTTCTTGACTACATTTTCTCATTACAGGGTACATACACCTTCTGCAGAATGAAACTCCATACTTTTTCTATACCTTTTCCAGACCTAATTAATCAATTTCTAGTCCCATTTTATGTCTCAAATCTGTGTCCATATGAAAGCTGCCAAATTTTTCAGAAAAATTCTGAAATTTGTAGCTAAGCTCATCAATATTTTGATTATTATCTATATTATTTTGCAAATGAGAATCACATCTGACAATATTTTAATTCCCCATACATTTTCCAAAGCTGTAGGAGAAAATATTAGATTTTTCATAATTTTCAAGGCCTGAATATATTGGTTTCTTATAATTCCACACTTTTCCCAGACTTTCTGTGTACTTGTGTATGAACCATGCCATTAAAGGGTTAAACCTTTCCCTTGAGGAATATTTTAATTTCAAGGTAGCCATACTGGAAAACCTTACTAGTGTGTACACAGGTCTGGCAGTTTGTCTGCCAATTAGTTTGACATTTGCATGATGAACTTAACAACTTTCATCATTTGTTCCTTTTGACAATATCTATTGTGGCTATGACAACTGCCCTGCATTCAAAATCCAATATGGCTACCTGATTTAAACAATTCAGATTCAGAGAGTGTATATTGTGCCACCACCTTATTCGACCACAGGTTCATAGGGCTAGTTTTAACAAAGGAAATGGAAGTCACTGGAAATGATTCTTGTTTTCTTGTTTTAACTCTTTAGCCAGCCAAAAACAGCTTCTGCAGTGGTCATGAGAAATGTGCATTTGCAGACAAAGAAGATTATTTTTTTAAATCACCACTGGGATGGCTGGCTCATTAACCGAACCAGTCATTCCAGTGTTAAAATTTAAAAAAATAATCTCTTGGTCGGCAAAGGGGCATTTTCAATGAAAACATGGAATTTATTTTTGAATTCGAGGATTAAAGGGTTTTTTCATTAAACCATTGTGAAAGCTTGCAGGATGCGGCAACTATTTTTTAGATTTTACCACTTGAAGAATTGGCTCGATAACGAAGCCAGTCATTCCAGTGGTAAATTTACAAAAATTGTCATTTATAATTACTGCAGTGCTGTACCGGTATTCGAAAATTCATTTACCAAAAAAAGAGAATTAACTTGTGTTATTTATGACAAAGGATAAAGGCTAAAATGGCTATAAATAACTGGCTGAATATTTTGAAAACAATTTGACAGTAAGGAACTTAAGGAAGCAACAACACACTCAATCGATTTTCAAAATAATCTGCCAACTATTATCTGTCACCTAGGGCATACACTTGGGCCTTGGCTCGATTCACTATTCATATTCTGACAGTTATACTGCGCTCCTATAGTGTGGTCGTAATAGACAGGCTTTATTGATTAAATTAAATCCCGGATTTGAAGCATCATTTTTAGAAGACGATGGCTCAATTATTTCAACAACAAAATATTTCCTGTACTTTTGGATCGAAGATGTAGCTTTGACATGTTAGAAGCGAGGCGGTGCAGAAGATATAAGCTCTATCAGAACACCGATAGGGATATTCGAAAACTGGTCTCATTTTGGCAGCTTAAATTACGGTATATAGTAAAGCCAAACCTTTCAGTGATGATCTGTTTCTGTCGATAGCGTTGCATTCGGGAAAATGTGCGAAGTTCCGAAGTGCACAAAAGACACGGATATGAATAAACAGATCTAATTTTAACGATCTCAGTCCATAATGACCGCGAACTAAAATGACCGCGGTAGGGACGATAATGGCCGCTATAGTATTCCTATGGTATTCCTAATAAGCCTAACAATAACTACTATCCGCTACGAATATTCTATACACATAAAAAAAAGTAAGTTCCCCCCTAAATATGGGCTAATATTTTCCAAACTATACAACCGAGTGTAATGAAATTTTTCACAGATCATCAATATGACTATAAGAACAATCTCTGCAAATGATTACAGTCTATGACGTGTTACGCCTGCATAAGCATGCATTGAATGAAAATTTGCCCAATTTAAAAAATTTGAATACAGATTTTATTCAAAAACAAGAAAATCATAACAACAGCTAGAGTGCAAGATACAGCACTGCTACATGAAGAGTGGGTGGCGATCCCACAACAGAGGATCACCCGTCTCATCAACAGCATGAGAGCACGGTGTCGCAACGTGATAGCGAATAATGGTGGATACACGCGTTATTAACTGTGGTCAAGTCATTAGTTGTCTCTTTGTTGAGATTTAACAGATTTGAAATTTTCTAATGAAATCTTTATTATGCTTTACCCGATATGAAATGAATGTATAGTGAATATTGTTAACCGCAAGATCTGTATCTTGCACTCTAGCTGTTGTTATGATTTTCTTGTTTTTGAATAAAATCTGTATTCAAATTTTTTAAATTGGGCAAATTTTCATTCAATGCATGCTTATGCAGGCGTAACACGTCATAGACTGTAATCATTTGCAGAGATTGTTCTTATAGTCATATTGATGATCTGTGAAAAATTTCATTACACTCGGTTGTATAGTTTGGAAAATATTAGCCCATATTTAGGGGGGAACTTACTTTTTTTGATGTGTATATATGCGTATATAAGTTACAATATATATTATATATATGATATGTTTCCTACTACGAGTTCCTATCTAATTTAACTTATATAAAAATTGTGTGGGTTTTTTTCATGTACCGTCGCGTAGACTGTGCCTAAAGAAGGGAACGAAAATTCCGGAAGTAGCAATTTAAAAAGGGAACACTACGTCTGCTAGATAATGCTAGAGTGCTCAAAGATATTTAGAAGAAGCTTAGTGCTACAAAAAGCTGTATTGAAACTGTTTTGTAAATATCTAACTTATGCAGAACGGCTTAACATTAAAACGCATATTTCGAATTTAAATGTGCATATTGACATGCGAAATGCTTGAAAATAAAATTACGTAAGAAGTGAGATTTCATTATGTATAAATTAATAATACTTTTGGTTGTGAATTTGATTTCCTTCTTTTCATCATATTTAGCTGCGCAATTGAAGCCTCTAAAAGTTTAAGATTTTAACAATTTATATTTGCGTATGATACGCTGAATTTTGAAATTATCAATTAGCAAATAAATAAAATTGAAAAATTTCGAAGTTTGATTATTTTCACTACAAATGAGTTTCTCAAGAGGTACGGAAATCTTTGAAACAAGAATGTCTAATACACAAAGAAATTTGTGAAAAATTTGAGAAAATTTTGAGTCTAGTAAGTTTGCGTCTGTAAGGGTCAAAAGTTTATTACAGACTGATCTGCTACTTGAATCTGATAGACGACGCGCAAATACACGTGCATTCTGATTTGTTGCAATCGTTACTGATAGTTCATTGGACAGAGGAATCATCGTTGTGTTTTATTATATGTCTAGTCTTAGATGTGTATTTAGGTGGACATAGGCTACCATTTTAATGGTTTCCTGCAATTAGCGTACATGTTATGCAAGCAGGGGGACTGGGTGGGCGAGATAACAATGCATACACTCCTACAAATCCCACTGTGATTTTAACGCCAAAATTGCTAAAGTTGTACAATTTCTTCATACAAATAAATCCCTAAACCAATTAATGCTGACAGCAACTACTTTCAGCGTGAAATTGGAGCTAACTTTTATGCATAAGTATACAGTACTTTCCGCGAAGGATTGAAATACACAATGCTGAATATTTTGAAACATATTTCACTGGAACATATTGCTGTCAGTCTGCCAGTCCTAGTCAAATTGTGTTCAAAATATTCGCCACATATTACCTGTTAAATAAATGGTTGTTTTTTATCCTAAATTTTGACACGTGAAAACACGTTACACCTACACCATATATTTCTTATGCATGAGTTTATTGAAATAATATTGCCCATATATATAGACAGATACAAATTTGAAAACTATTTCGCTGGAACCTACTGCTGTCCCGGCTGCCGATGACAGTCAGATTAGTTTTAAAATAATCAACAATATTTAATACATCAATACGAATCATAAATAAGATTACATTTCTGATCATCGAAAACATGTTACACGACTCGTTGCGGCGTCATACAGCAAGAACACTATATAGCAAGACAGATATAGGCCTACTGGAAAACCATTGAACATTTTGAATCCTATTTCGCTGACCCCGATAGCTATTGGAACCGGCCCGCCGCCCATACTCAGCGCATGTTGGGATCGATTTATATCATTTTAATCCAGAATTCCAATTTCGTGGTAGCTATCCAGCTATCCTATTGACTATTTTGAAAATAATTTCACTGGTTACTGTTGCTGCCTTTGACAGCAACCGCTCCAAGTCAAATTAGTTTCAAAAGACTCAACAGAATATTTATTATATTGTTTATTAGATTCGTGCAACTGACAGAATATTCCAGCTTTATGACGGAATATTTATATCAATTATGATTGTGACGTCAACCAATATGATGTTAGCCCATGTGACGTAATTGATTACGTCGTTAATACGTGATTGATATATCAGATTCCGCCCTTACTATTCATAAGTTTCTTAAAATGACAGCGCGTTATACAGCATACATAATTTGTTGTTTCTGATCAGTGAAAATACATTACCGGTACACGTTTTGTTGCAGCATCGATTCATACAGCACAGGATGAATCCACTTTTACCAATGCCCCGCCCATCTTTAGCTCGGTGCCACCCATGCTTTGTGCGTGTTCGGATCGATTTACACAATGTTAATTTAAATCAAGAATTCCAATTTCATGGTAGCTATCCAGCTATCCTATTGACTATTTTGAAAATAATTTCACTGGTTACTGTTGCTGCCTTTGACAGCAACCGCTTTCAGTCAAATTAGTCCCAAAGGACCCAACATAATATTTTTTATATTGTTTATTAAATTCGTGAAACTGACAGACTATTCCGGCTTTATGACGTATTTTCACCGTATCATTCATAAGTGTATTGAAATGACAGCGCACGTCACACGCACGCCCGCACGCACGCACACATTAGAAGCAGTTCACGTGTCATTCACGATGACGACGTTTCCGCATAGATAATGTCCAGTTGCAGATAACTTACTAGAAGACCGTTTTCTTTTGTTTTGTAAACAGGCAATCATGATTACTTTTTTCCGCTGTAATAATAATAATAATAATTAAAAATACACGAAAAATGTCTATTTCAGTCTAATGGTAAAATTAATGACAAATTTTTTAACATTTCTAAATGTCAGATTTAATAATAATAATAATAATAATAATAATAATAATAATAATAATAATAATAATAATAATACTTAATTGATTTCACCCATTTCTATTTTGCATGCACATTCACGTGTTTATACTAACCTGGCTCTCAATCAGGCTGACCGTCTCGTGGTGAGAGCCGTGAGTAATCAATATGCATACATATATAGGTATGCATATTCGATGAAACCAACTAGCCTGCTTATTAGCATGATTCCAGTAATAAACGGAGATTCTATGACCACCTTACATCTAAAACATAAATAAAATAGTATAAAAATCAAACGCATGGCAGGTTAACCAGTTAACCAATTATTTAAATATCCAACAGTTAGATCTATGAATATCTATATCTATGGTATTATTATATCCAACAGCTAGATCTATGAATATCTATATCTATGGTATTATTAAAACGAGACAACGATCGCCTACAAAAATAACATATTATATTTATATACACTATATTATAACGGGTAATATAAGTCAAAATATAAATTCGCAGTGGCGGTCATTATCGCCATAATAGCGGTCATTCTTGTCCCGGGCGCGGTCATTTTAGCTGGCGGTCATTTTCGTCATACACCATTTTAACACGTGTTCCCGATCTAAATGTTGACGTAATTAGCCTCTCGCGAATACTCGCCGTGTAGGCTGGAAAAGGAGATTCTGAACGTGATGTTCTGAGTTAGACGTTTTCGTCTAACTTACGCGTGGGTCTCAGAACCCGTAAGTTACGACCATAATTATGCCCCCCCTCCGCCCGCCCCCCCCCCCCCCCCCGCGTAACTTACGAGCCTTTCGTGAAACCTGATTTACGCCCCTTACTGTACTTACGCCATATTTACGTCCAATATCGTACTTACGCACCCTTGTGAAACCGGCCCCAGACATCCACTTTGATTGGCTTAAGCCTTGTGTTGGCGATGACCCAGTGCCTGAGCTCGGGCTGGGCGATACGTGCAACCAAAGTACCCAGATCGTTGTCTCTGCGGAGACAAGTATTCCCGAAGATAGTCCAGGGCACCACGGTGCCAGTTCGACCCCTCACGTACCAAGCCAGGAGTTGGGTGAATATATGACTAACGCTGAGGATGATGACGAGCCACGTATTCGCCCTCTCCCTCATCAGAGCGGATCTACTAGGTCTGGCAAGCCGTATTTGAAGACCTTTTCGTTTGTGCTGTCCAAAGTGAGGGATGGAAAGGTTGTTCCTCCTTCTTCCCACTCCCATCCACTTCATGCTATTACCTCCATTATAGAGTTGCCACAAGGAGAGGCTGAAGCTGCTCCAAGCCAAAGAGCCTCCTGTGGGGTGGAACATATAATAAATAGCATGGAAGTGAGTAGGTTTGATGAAACCATCACCTGTTCCAGTCAACAGGGAAACCGTACAACTCGGTGTACTTCCCATCCAAGCCCCAAAAGCCATACCTTCTGTCAAAGATCATAAAAGACCTATACTGTACTCTAATCCTCCCTCATCTAACATACTGTAATGCTCTGTGGACTAACACACAAAAATAAGCTAACAAAACTAAAATCATTACAAAAACAATCTATTAAACTATTCACGCAAACAGCAGAGGGACAAGATATTTTCAAAATAAACAAAATTCTAAAACTTGAGGACATTGGAAGTGTCCAACTATGCACTATTCTAAGGGACTACTACAAAAATTAAGGCACCCTACCCTTATTCCTTTGAAATATATTTACAAAACAGTCAGACATATAGTGTACACTTAATCCTCCCTCATCTAACATACTGTAATGCTATTTTGACTAACACTCACAAAAATAGGCTAACAAAACAAAAATCATTACAAAAACAATCTAATAAACTATTCGCCCGAACAGCAGAGGGACAAGATAGTTTCAAAATAAACTAAATTCTAAAACTTGAGGACATTGGAAGGGTCCAAATATACACTATTCTAAGGGACTACTACAATGGCAACCAACTCTTATTCCTTTGAAATATGTTTACAAAACAGCCAGACATACATTCTCATAACACAGGATCACATAATAACCCATACACAGCCTACCACCGAACACAGGCAGCTCAATAAACACCATCATACCAAGCAATACAATTATGGAATAGTACAGACACTAACCCATGCACAGAAATCATAATGCAATTGTAATTTAAACAAAACATTAAGAAAACGATCATCGGTAAATACTAACACACTGTTTCACCAAGCACCAAAAGTTTATCACCATGGCAGTCCGCAGCTAGGTATAGTAGCACCCATCCATCAAAATCACTAAAAAACAAAACAAATAATATTATTAACTTTAACACAAAGTCAATAATAATAATAATAATAATAATAATAATAATAATAATAATAAGCACCCTTTTCCCCACTCTTTGTAAATGTGTGTCACGTAAGTGTAATATATATATATACACCTGTGCAAAAGTTAAGCACCACCCTATTTTTACGCACATGCGAGGGTATATTCATGTGCTATGAAGAAAGCAATAGCATAAACATTTATGTACCCATCCATCTTAGTGCAAGAGGTAATAATGCAACTAGAGGAATGCTGATTATGATGGTGGGGAAACATTGTATGTTTTTGTTTGAACTTGAAAACGAGGCCTGAATATGGTTACGTTGACACAACTGACAACTATTGCCCTACAGTTGACACACGTTGCTAGATTGTCATTAATGGTGTCTGAAAACGAAGTTTAACATCTGTGCACGAGTTTGAGACTGTCATTATTAATACCGGGTATATCCACCTTGTGCCTGGATGACGGCCTGGACACGACGTCTCATGCTGGTCACCAACCGACTGATACGCCATTGTGGTATTCGTTGCCATTCAAGATGGAGTGCGTCTGTTAATTCCTGTAGGTTCTGCACAGGAGGATCCCTCCTTCTCACCATGTTTCCCATAATGTCCCAGATATGCTCAATAGGGTTCATGTCAGGGCTCCTTGTTGGCCATGGTAGGGTTTCGATGGCATTCTGGCGGAGGTATTCATGCACAGCTCTAGCACGATGTGGTCGGGCGTTGTCATCCATGAATATAGGGTGTGTTCCAGGTGCATGATTTACAAAATGAGTGACCACAACTCTATCCAGTATGGAATCTTGATATCTTTGTCCATTTAGTGTTCCAGGTACAGTCAACAGATCCAGCTTACAATCAAATGAGATGCACCCCCATATCATAAGGAACCTCCACCAAATGGAACTTCTTCCATGATGTTACGTTGGTCGTACGCCGTGCGTCTGGACCTCCATACATGAGTTCGACCATCTGTGGCATGAAGCAGGAACCGACTTTCATCGGACCAGTGTACCCGTCTCCAGGATCTCATGTTCCAGTGTCTTCTTTCGTTGCACCACCTCAGACGCTCCTCTTTGTGGTGTGCAGTGAGGAGAGGACGTCTGACAGCTCTCCTAGCTTTCATGCCAGCAGCATACAGTCTCCTTTTGACGGTAGACATTGACACTCTATTGCGCGTTTCCCATTGCTGGCTGAGCACTCTGCTGTTGGTGAATGGAGATCTCCTAACAAGGCGTACTAGGGCTCGATCATCACGGGCAGTAGTCTTCTTCGGTCTTCCAGATCTAGGCCTGTCCTTCACCTCGTTAGTTTGCCCATGTTTTGCAATCAAACGACTGATTACAGTATGGTTAATGTTCAGCTGTCTGCCAATCTCTCTGCATGACATACCAGTGGTATGCATGCCTATGATTTGCCATTTCACACGATCACTTAACCTTCGTCTTGTCATAGCGGTTCACAATCATGAGCTAATTCTCTCTGTACAAATAAACCACGGTCATGAACACAAAATTCCTAATCTTGTCGCCTAAATCTGTATGTAATGCTCTACACCTCAAACTGGACTTTTACATAACTGAACACGTGTGCTGTTTCCCGCCACGCACGGACATCAAGCGGCGTGAAGTCATGCATGCATGTGCATTTCGTACTTGGAATTATGTCAGCTAACGCGGGGACAAAAAGTATGGCAGCCTAGTTGTACCATCATGTTTCTACGTTCTATTGTTTTTGCTGGTGCTTAACTTTTGCACAGGTATATATATATATATATATATATATATATATATATATATATATATATATATATATATATATATATATATATATATATATATATATATATATTTATATATATATATATATATATATATATATATATATATATATATATATATATATATATATATATATATATATATATATATATATATTGGACAACATAAATAAAAACACCACCAACATGTCAATATAATATCGTGGATAACATATCGATATTATGGTAGAGAAAGTTAATAAGGTAATGATAGTAGTATACTATTAACACTATAGTAGTATAATATTTATTTTAACATTAAGAAAACAATTGGACAACATAGACCATGATATGGTGGTCGTGTTTTTATTTATGTTGTTCAATTGTTCTGAATGGTATGTGTGTAAGGAGTCCACCGCTCTATAGGCTCTGTCTATGGTGGACTACCTGTTGTGACATTAAATATGTACACAAAATTAATGAAATAATAGCATTGAATTTTGAATCTTGAATCTTCATCTTCATACTTTGTGCCCACAGTCATAACCTTACACTTATCTAGATGGAATCTGAGTAGCCTTTCATCTGACCAGTCCGAAAGTTTATATAAGTCAGACTGCAGTTCTTGTTGGTCTTTCTCATCCCTAAGTTGTTGGCATATCTGTGTGTCATCAGCATACATGTATGAGTCAGAGATAAGTTTCTGAATAGACGGATGATAAATAGTACAAATAATACTGGTCCTAGCACACTGCCCTGTGGAATTCCGCTTAAAATGCTCAGCCATGCCGAAGCTGTGCTGTTTGCTATGACCCTTTGTTTTCGTTCAGATAGCAATGCTGTTATCCAATCATGTACCTTGCCAGCTATGCCGAATCCCTTGAGGTTTTGCAGTAGTCGTTTGTGAGGAACAGTATCGAAGGCCTTCGTGAAATCAAGGTACACACAGTAAATTTCTGAAAGCTTCTTTCTTACTACTTCTACCGTGACTGGGATCACGTCCAATGGAGTAGCATATGATCTCTCAGGTTCATCTAGTACATCAGTCTGCAGTTCCCTCGTGAGAACACTGAGAAACTCCGAATGTACATGGGCTTTGCTTTCATCTGATTTAGTTAAGATTTCAGTGCTTGGCATAATCAGATCTGCGATGGGCTTTGCAGTCTTCAGCTGGCTTTTTATGTATTTCCAAAAGTGTTTTGGATTGTTTAGCATCTCTGGCAATCTCCCTTTCCATATCTCTCTGCTTTCTTCTCGTCATTGCCCTCACCTTGTTTCTCTGTCTAGTATATACACTCTGTATTTACCTTGGTCTCTTGTTTCTATATACCTCTGACAGCATCTTGCTTCTTTTTTATTGCCTCTAGAGTTTCTCTGTCAGGACCGCTACGACATTTATTTGATTGTGAGAGTGGGATGACAACCTTACCTAGCACATACTTCTCTTCAGAGTCCTTTAATGTCCTGAGAAAGACCTCCCATTTTTGCTCTATATCGTGATTGTCCACATTCAGTTTCTGTTCCCAATCAAGTTCTGGTTCCCTCTTCATGCTGACATAGTCCCCCTTCTCATAGCAAAATTTCTTAAACGCCCTCAAGTAACCATTATTGAAGCTGTTAAATGTAAATGTGATGTTGCATTGGTCACTACTTCCCAATGGCTAGTCATACACAATAGTGTCCACCATGCCCTCCTCACTTGACATAATGTCAACGGCACATGTGGTTCATCAGTCCCTCTGTCTCTTGCTGGCTCTGTGATGTGTTGGTGTAGAAAGATATCCCTCAAGGTCTCAGACAGTATTCACTCTTCACTGTCAGTAGTCTCGCCCGATACTTTCCATAGGTTCCAGTAAATATGTGGGTGGTTGAAGTCACTCATTATTAATAAATGGGACTTATTCAGAGTTGGCACATTATTAATAACCTCCCTCAACTCTCTGTCCTTATTACTACTCGGGCTTCTATATACATAACCCACCAACAAAGTCTATGTCAAACATCTGTCCTAATTGCCTGCAATCCCCTCTGATGTAGATAACAATGCCTCTGCTAATGTCTGGTTGCCCATTGTATAAAAATGTTTCATACGCATCTATTTTCAGTTCAGCTTCTGTCAGAGTGAAACGTGCCAATTTTGGTTTTACTTCTACTATAGCAATTGTCTAGTGCTGTATCTACGTGCTCTAGTCTAAACCGTAACTCTGTGATTTTGGTGATAATAACATCTGCATTTGTGTACCGGCACGTCGACTTAACTTAGTCACAGCAGGTGTTTGATTCTTTGCTTTTTGCCTTTCCTGATTTCAGCACATCCCTATTAGTCTTTTTTCGCTGTTGGATCTGTGCCACTTCCCTCTGTCTATTTCATCATCATCATTATGATCACCATCATCATCATCATTATGTTACGAGGCATAACCCATTGGATTGTTAGTGCCTCAGTGTTATTTATTATAGTATGATTTGCTCAGTCCAATTCAAAAGTTCTTTCTCTGAAACAGATTATATCTAGTTTGTTCTTGAATGATTTTACTGTTGTTGCTTAATTAATTCTCCTCGAAACCGTCAGTATATCAACGACATTAGATGTAAGAATTTAGCTCTGTTTTGTGGAAATGCTGTGGTGCAGATGGATGTTCCCAGCGTTAGCTGCAGTATGCCACCTACACTCATGGTTAGACCCTGCTGTGCCTAGCATTTGTTTGTATGCTGACTTGTGGAGGTTGGTCTTGTTGCTGTTTTCATTTTCTGTGTTCATCGCTATCCGAGTTTCCTCCTCTATGCTAGCAAGCACAAAGTGTGGACATAGAAGCAGAGATGTATCTACTGGTCATTGAAATTGCTACCAAGCATGTTTTTGTCTATACACAGGCTATTCCAAGACCAGTCCACTGTATTGGCAGAAATGCTCTATGACTTTGTGATGGGCTGGTATGCGTATGGCCTGTTCAGTTAAATTCAAATGTTCTTTCTTTGAAGTAGATATCTAGTTTGTTCTTGAATGATTCGATGGCTATTTTTTTCGGTTATTGTAGCTGGCAATAAATTCCACTGTGATATCACTCTATTGGTGAAAAATTGCTTGCGAATATCTTTGTTGTTGCGTTTTGCATTGAGTATGAACTTATGGCCTCTAGTCTGTGTAACACTCTATGGCTAGAAAAAGTAGTCTTTATCAATATTATATAGCTCCCTGATGAACTTGAATGGTTCAATTAAATCTCCTCGAAGCGTCTATATTTCAGTGACATGATGTAATGTTTCAAGTCTTTCCGTGTAGCTATAGTCTCTGATTTGTGGGGCAAGTTTTGTTGCTCGGCCATGAACTTTTTCTAATAGCTGTGATTGCCTTTCCAATTTTGGCGACCATACCGAGTTGCAGTATTCGAAAATAGGTCTCACTAGAATCGTGTACAAGAGTGTGGAAGTAGATGGGTCAATGTTGGCAAAGGGTCTCTTGAGTCTTGATTAGTCCTACTGTGCTGTTAGCCTTGGAGATGATCTTACCTATATGTATATCAAAGGAGAGGTTTCTGTCAATATGCACTCCCAGGTCCTTTCTACATCTGATGTCGATATAGGATGCATATCGGGCATATCAATCATACTGTATTTAGTTTGAGGGCTATTCCTACCGAGATATAGGACATGCGTTTTATCTATTTTGAAGGATAGTTGCCATGTCTTCGACCATTTACATACTTTGTGTATGTTGTCCTGCATATTACTGGTAGCTTGGTTGACGTATATCTGTGTCATCTGCAAATATTTTGCAGTGGCAGGTCAGACTGTCTGATAGGTCGTTTATGTATATCAGAAAAAGTATAGGTCCAGGACACGTCTTTGTGCCAAGCTGGTTGTCACCTCTATCCAGTCTGATGACGCATCATAAATTCTTACTCTCTGTCTTCTATTACATAGGTAGTTTCTTAACCATCTTACTAAATTGTTGCCAATAACATAGCTTCTCAGTTTTGTTTGGAGCCTTTGGCGTCGTACAGTATCAAATGCTTTTGAAAATTTTTGATATACTGCATCGACGGGTTCATTTGAATCGAGTTTGACCTTTGTATCTTCGAGGTACTCTAGCAATTGAGTTTTGCAGTGTCTGTTGTGAATGAAACCATGCTGGCACTTAATAAATAGATTGGCTGTTTCCAGAAAGTTTACAATACTGTCTCTTATAAATGACTCTAGGACCTTACACAAGGTAGAGGTAAGACTGATTGGTCTGTAGTTGCTCCGGTCCTTTTTAGAGCCTTTTTATGTATACAGCATACATTTGCCATTTTCCAGATATCGGTTAGTACACCTTATTCTAGAGTCTTGTTAAAAATTATGCTTAGGGGTGCTCTAATTTCTTTAGCAGCTTCCTTTAATATTCTCACTGGTATTTCATCTGGCCCATTGCTTTTAGTGGGGTTGAGCGATTTCAATTTATTTTCGATGGCGATGGATGTTATTATTATGCCCTTTAATACAATACCATTACTTATGGGGCTCATGGTTGGTGTAGAATGAAGATTTTCTGAGGTGAACATACTTGAGAAAAAGTTGTTAAGTATATTAGATTCTTCTTTATCATCTGTAGTCATAGTTCCTTTATAGGTCCCAGGACACTTCCTTGTGCCAAGCTGCTTGTCACTTCTATCAAGACTGATCCATTTTTCTTTACCATCTGTAGTCATAGTTCCTTTAGCTGGGTTGCGGAGCTTGTTAATTGATTTCCGTAGAACCGTTTTACTCATGACATAGTTCCAAAAAGCTTTAATATTTCCTTTGCATTCGCTTGCCACCTTAAGTTCAAATGTCTGTTTTGTTTTTCTGATGTTCACTGTCGCTTTGTTTCTAGCAATATTGTAAAGCATGTAATCTGTGGTTTTCTTTGCTTCATTAAATCTTTTGTATGCCCGATTTTTACATGTGAGTGAATGTGTTGCAATGCGGTCGAGCCTGAGGTGTTTCTTCTTACCATGCTGTTTTGTTGTAGAAATGTAATGCCCCTTCATTGTGATCAATTTTGTGTGTAGGAAATTCCAAACATCTGATGCATTAAGTTCGCTCAGTTGCTTCCAGTCAGTCGTTCTTAAATCTTTTCTCATTTCGGTATAGCGTTCTTTATTCAACAGTAACGTTGGCTTAGCTGCTTGTTTGCTTGTGTTTAAGATGTCTGGATGTAATGATATTTGGAGAGCGTTATGGTCACTTTTTCCTAGTGGAGGTAGGTGGGTTATTTCGCGGACGATGTTTTGGTTGTTTGTTAAAAAGAAAATAGATCCAAAAGATTTGAAGTCGCATTAGTAACTAGTTGCTGTAGGAAAATATCACTGGATGTATTGAGAAATGCATCTTCTACATTTACCGAAAAGTCAGTGCTCCAGTTAATATAGATGGGAAGTTGAAATCCCCAACTATAAGAATATGAACTGCATTTTCTGTTTCAACATGGTTTAGTAGATTTATCTGGTTATTATTATTTAGATCATCTGAGTTTGGGCTTCTGTAGATGCATCCAACAAGAGATTTTTCCCTTTGCTGTGTCATCCATGTACGGCATACTGAATCGTTAAACACATGATCATTTAGGGTGTCACTGTTTTGGGCATTTAATGATTTATGGTTGTAGATGAGGACTCCTCTTGAAGGATTACTATTTAGTGAGAGGTTTTACTCATCAATCTGCAAATCACTAATGTTTATATTTGTGTTTTGGGTAACAGCTCTTTGATAAATATGATAGCAGAGAGAATCTTGTGTACTAGTGCTTCAAGCTCAGCTTTTTTATTAATTGACTAACTGCATGTGTGTATATGCATGTATCTGTTACTGTTTTAGTTAGTTTTTATACTTGTTGTTTCCATCTCACGTTTTTGTGTTTTTGTTTTGTTATTTCCTGCCTTCCTTGGTCCAAAGTTGTGGTGGTTATTGTGTTCTCATTGTAACCCATAGTGTACTGAGATGCCTCATTTGTATGTACATCTACAATTTCGCCGTTTAGTACTGAGAATTGGTTTTGAAAGTTGTGTTGGTATTGTGTGATGGTTGAACTGGTTTGTAGCTGTGTTTATCTTCTCCATGGTGTAGCTTCGACATAACACAAATCCTGCGATTCTGAGTTTGTGTCCATCACAGCGTGAACGTGATAACTGATGTTTTCTGACAATAGGCAAAGGTATTCCTTGTTAGGGTGAATGTCATCCCAGAATAGGTTGTAGTCTGGTTCAACATTGAGGTCGCCGAATATCTCCGTATTATTTATGAAGTTGGCCGTGTGCCAGTTTACAAGATACCACAACATTCCATTGAAAACATCTACACGGTTGTTGTCACATCTGCTGTTTTGTCGTGGTGGAATGGATGAAATAAATATCTTGGTATTTGGTGCCATTATTTGTATGAGTTCCAACAATTCATCGTAGTCTCTGATAATGCCTTCTAATTTTCGCCTACCAATATCATTAGTCCTGACATGGGCTACTACAGCATCAAAACTTTCCCTCCAGCTTGTCTTGGATTTCCGCTATTCTTGCTCCACTGAATGATCGCACTATTATGCTCACGTCTTCTGTGGACATGTAGTACCCGCTAAATCTTTTGAAGGTGGAGCTGCCAATAAGCAGAATTCTTTTTGGTGTGTTCTGATGTGTTGTCTGCTGATGTTTGTGGTGAGAACTTGTCCTTAGAGGTGACCTTGGTAGACTGTTGCCTGATGCTTTGAGGGTTGAATCCATGTATGTATATGTTTCTCTTTTTCTATGTCTGTTGTTGTTTGTCTGTGGTCTCTGTGACATTGATGATCTTTTTTCGTGTTTGTCATCTCGTATTTTTAGTTCACTGGGTTTATGGTGTTGTTTGACACCTGTTATTCTGTATTTTCCCCCCGAGCCTTCGCTTTCCTTTTATCAAATTTAGTAGTCTACGTTTAAAAGGGAGCAGGTGCTTTTTATTCTTCTTCTTAAACCCCTGCTTAATAATGGTCTTAGGTGCACATTCTTTTACTGCTGTTCTTAATTTGTTTGTAAAAATATCTCATTGTATCTCTATATCCAGACCTTTCAAGATGATGTCCCAATCAAAGTCTAAATTACATTTCATTTGCTCCTAATTTGCCTTATTATAAATATATCTTGCTTTGGGCTCAACCGAGTTTAGAAGATGGTCATAGAAATCTACTGTTATGACTGAGTGGTCAGTTTTAGCTAGAGGTGCATCTATATCGAGTTTCCCTATCATACCACTTCATTTGTAAATATTACATCTAAACATATTGCTTGTTAGTACCTCTGCCTCTAGTGTGTTCAGTTACATGTTGATATAAAAAAGAATCCCTTATGGTCTCTACAAAATTTAATTCAGGGTCCCCTTGGCCACCATTAGTTGAATATTCCGTCCAATCTATGCCTGGGAAATTATTTCCCATGACAATTACATGTGTGTAATGCATGTTAGTTACTTGTTCCAGAAGTAATTGCAGATTTCTTTTATTTTCTATAGTTGAGCTGGGGCTACGATAAATAAATGTGATTAATAATCTGTCTATTATTTTATTTAATTTCCGTACACATAAATTCAGTAAAATATATGTTAATATCTATTGGTATGTATCTTAAGGATGAAAGTATATATATATACCATCAGCCCCGTGCCCATATTGTCCTTGGCAATGTTTAAGGGTAGTATACCATATTCATCTAAATTGTATTCTGAAATCTGTCTTTCATATCTAAAATAACTTGGTTTAACTTCTGAAAATGCTAATACCCAAGGTTTATCCTCCATGATGTTTAATCTTTCTTTGAGTTCAATTAATTTTTCTGCACTGAATGTATCAACATTTGAAAATAAAAATTTAAAGCCATTACAATTTGCGTTTACATATTTTTCTGTTTTTTGTGCATTTTTTTATGTTGATATGTAATTTTTTAATGTTATTTTGTGTGTTATTTACATGCACACTTTTCATATAACATTCATCCCTTAAAAGAGAGAATCTGTTATTTAGCATTGTTTGTTCTGATAGTAATGTTTGTTTTGATTGTATGGTTGACTGCTTGGACTCATCCCTAATCTCCTCCCATAGATAAAATCCTGTTTTTCTTTTTCAGGGTTATGATGGTTTTGTGACATGCCTAACGATATGCACAAGTAATTTAAGATATTTTGGGACATTACATTTAGTCCTTGCGTGTTTGGATGGATGTAATCAAAGAAAATATCCTGATAAACATAGCCATCTGGACTGTTGAATAGTTGAGAATGGTCAATAAATACCGCACCTTGACAATCTGCTAATGAGTATAGCCTATCGTTGTAGTTGTAGATCATGTACCTTTGTTTTCCCCTCATTTCTTGTATCTCATGTAGAACCTCCTGTACAAGACTATCATTAACATATCAACCATTTCTTCCATGCCTGTATCACTTATTATGCTCTCACTGGAGGACCCCACTATGCTGCTGTTTTCCTCCAATATATATTTTCCACTGCATGACCTAGTGTGAGGATATATTGAACATCAGACAAGATTTGATGCCTTATGTCTCTCTGGTTTGTTACTACCCTTGCTGTTTGCTGCTTGGGTCTTAACAGTGGTTATAACTTTAGTCTGACCATTTAAAACTGAGATATTATGTACAAATGGGTGCATCCTTTGGTGTTCCAGACAGGATCTACAGAAAAAAGAAACAAGGAAGTCAAAAATAACATTTTTTTATCTTTAGGGCTTGTAAAAAAAATCTAAACTATTCTTCTTTACTTTTGCCAATTAACCACAGAGAACGAGTATACTTTTACATATTTTTATATAGTTACATAGTCACATAGTCCTCTTCTACTTGTTAGGCTATGCAGCCTGTAGTAGGTCTTCACTATCTTCATTGGCGTCCGGATCCTGCACCTGTTGAACTGGTATGTTGGTGTGGACAGCCCTGATCAGGGAATCTATCGTGTATGTGGTCTCACTGTAGTCTCTGTCTAACCTTGCCTTGAATGAGTTGATGGACGGAGCTGTCACTACAGACTCTGGTAGACTGTTCCAGTGGTTGGTCGCTCTAATAGTGAAAAAACGCTTTCTGGTGTCTGTGTTGAAACGTTGTTTCTGCACTTAGAAGAGGTGACCTCTTGTCCTGTCACCTTTGTCGAGCAGTAGACTGTTGTACACATCATGTAGATATTTGTACATTTCTATTAGGTCACCCCGCAGACGTCTGTACATTAGGCTCGGCAGTTTGAGTGATTTGAGGCTCTCTTGGTATGGCATTTTCTTGAGTCCTGGAACAGATTTCGCGGCTCGATGTTGAACATTTCCAAGTAGTTGGATGTCTTTCTTGTAGAAGGGGAACCAGATGACATTGCCATATTTTAGTGTGGTCGGACTAGGCTCTTATACAACAGGACAAATGTGCCCGGATCTATGTAGTCAAATGATCGTCTAATCAGGCCAACTAACTTTTCTGCATGCTGGTTGAACTTTAGAGAATTGTCTACGTCTACGTACACTCCTAGGTGCTTCTCACATACGGTCTCCTCTAGTACAACTGGCTGGTCACTTTCCAGCATGCTGTTTTGGAATTTATCGTTAGATCTGCCTAGGTGCATAACTTCGCATTCACTTGCATTAAAACGGAGCTGCCATGTATCTGACCAGTTTTGTAAGCTATTCAAGTCTTTTTGTCGCACATCATGGTCAGTTCTGGAGTTAACTCGCGTGAGCAGCTTGGTGTCATCTGCAAAGAGCTTGATCATGTTTTCTACTACTCCTGGCATGTCATTAATGAAGCAGATGAAAAGTACTGGTCCAAGCACGCTGCCCTGTGGAATTCCGCTTAGCACTGGCGTCCAATTGGGGCAAGATCCACTGATGGATACTCGCTGCTTTCTGTTGCTTAGGAATGCCTGTATCCATCCTAGAGTGTCGCCACTAATTCCATAGCTGCGGAGTTTGCTTATTAGTCTTTGGTGTGGGACAGTGTCAAACGCTTTAACGAAATCAAGGTGGATGACATCAACTGCATCACCGTAGTCAACAGCGTTAGTACAGTAATCTAGTGTACCTATGAGCTGTGTGATGCAGGACAGGCCATTTAAGAAACCGTGTTGGTGGTCTGACATGAAGCTGGACATGTGCCTTGTTAGTGCATTCGGATAAAGTAATTCATATTTTTGCATACTACTGATGTTAAGCTTACAGGTCTGTAATTGCCTGCTGATGATTTACTACCTTTCTTGAAGATTGGTGTGATCTGTCCATTTTTCCAGTCTTGCGGGAGCGTTCTTTCAGTGAGGGACACTGCAAGTTTCTTGAGTTCTTTTTTGCACATAAGTTTTTATGATTCTGATTTGGTCCAATGTTTGACTGTTAGTTAAGTTACTGGCAAGCTGTGGTATACCACTGGTGTCCTCGCACGTAAATACACTTGTGAAGCATGTGTTCAGTTCTACAGCCTTCTCTGTGTCAGTTTTTTATGTTGTGCCATTGGCTCTTGTGAGGTCTGCAATCCCAGTCTTTGTCTTTAGTTTGGATCTTACATAGCCATAGAAAGCTTTGGGGTTGGTTTTTTATTTCCTTGTGATTTCACATTCAAATTCTCTCTGCTTTTCTCACCTCCCACTTCAGTTGGTTACGGTATTTGGCATATTCGTTATAATGCTTCTCTTCTCTCGTCTCTCTGAATTTGTCAAATGCTAGCCGTTTATTTCTGAGTTTATCTTAATGCTTTCATTCATCCGGGGACTTCTTTTCGGTTTGTTCTGTGAATGCATATCGCTTATGGTGTTGAGCGGAATACATCTATTGACTGAGTTAAGAACTTCGGTTTTGATGACTATCCACGCTTGTTCGGTGTTCTTGCCTTCTAGCTCTCTGTCCCAGTTAATTTTTGCCATTTCGCTTCTCATCTTATCGTAGTCTTCCTTGTCATAGAGTAATTTTTTAGTATTAGTTGGATTATCATCTGTGTTGCATTTAAGCTTGAATACTAGGCAGCTGTGGTGGCCTTTCACTAGTGGTGGTAAGTGTTGGATTTCTTCTAGCATACTCTCTTCATTTGTCAAGACGAGGTCTAGGATATTGGGTTGCTGAGTGCCTCTATGGTGTGTAGGAGTTTGCACGTGTTGGTACAAGAAGCAGTCATGTACGCAATCGAGGAACTTACTAGCAGAGTGATTTTCGCCGTGAGGTGAAGTCCCATCTCTCCAGTTTATTTCCGGATAGTTGAAGTCTCCCATTAGGAGGACATGGCTATGTTTAGATTGTGAAGCATGTTTTAACATGTCTCTTATGTTGGTGTCGTTAGGGATAGTGCTGTTTGGTGATCTATAAATGCATCCAATTAGAATGCTGTCTGGGTTGAAAAGTTGTATTTCTGTCCATACAGATTCCTGCGTTTCTTTTGTACCGAAGCTTGTTTCTTGGCAATTTAGCGTTTGTTTAGCATATATACAGATGCCCCTACTTGATTCTCTGTTGCTGAACAAGTAATATCCATCTATACTCAGTTCTGATTCTGGTGTGTTTTGGCAAAACTTCTGTTACTGCAATGATGTCTGGGTTGATCTCTGTGATAAGTACCTGTAGTTCATTACGTTTGTTTAGGAGAGAGTCCGCGTTTAAGTATGCACATGTGAATCCAGTCTTGGTGGAGTTGAACATATTTACATTTACCAAATCTTTTTAAATATTTACACGGTGAACATTACTGGTGTTGTCTACTTTCTCTGTGGGCGTTTGTTCATCCGGACCAGCCTTCCATCCTTGGTGATAATCCATCTCACATTTTCCTTCTTTGTCTCGGACTCCTGTGTTTTCAGGTCTCTTTCTTTACTCAGGATTGAGAGTTCAAGATTCATGTTTCAAGATTATTTATTTTCATACAACACATAGATTTTACATTTACACAACAGGCAGTCCACCAAAGGCTGAGCCTATACAGCGGTGGACCCCTTACATTTAACATATAATAAACATATAATTCAGTAATAGTTGGATCATGGGTGAAGATAATATAATATTTACATGTATACATTTAAGACAATAGACAATTAGCACGCACGCACGCACGCACGCACGCACGCACGCACGCACGCACGCACGCACGCACGCACGCACGCACGCACGCACGCACACACACACACATGGGAATGGGGAAAACACATGCATATCTTGTTTACAATATTATTATTATTATTATTATTATTATTATTATTATTATTATTATTATTATTATTATTGTCATATATAATAACGGCCTAATTTGTATCAACATTTCTTGGTGCAGCATTATTATTATTATTATTATCATATATAACAATGCACCCTAATTTGTATCAACATTTCTTGGTGCATTATTATTATTATTATCATTATTTTTAAACACAACTGCATCATCCACATCAACAATTACGGATGCATTATTATTATTATTGCAGATGTGTATTTTACATTCTAGTTGTTATCCTGGCAACTGGGTACATTCTTGTTCTTCTTGTTCGACCCGCGTCGTGTCTCGTTTTATGACGATCTGCCTTATGTTGTCGTCTTCGCTTTCCCCAAGTCTCCGTGCACTTTTCTATATCTCGTTTTTTGAGGTGATATTGTCTGCAGTGACGCGAAGTGGTCTTGGAGTGTTGTCGGTGTGTTTTTTCCCCAAGCGTACTGGTCTACTTACAGTGATTTCATGTTCGAGATAGAGACTTTCTTGGAGTTTTTCCACTGCTTTGACGTCATCGACTTTCCTCACTAAAGGGTCTGACTGATATACAATTATAGTGAAATGGGACAAATGTTACATATCTTCCTCCTATCAACAAATTATGTAGGTTACCAGTTTTCGTAGTAGCATTGTCAGTCCAACAAGATTCAAGCCTTTAAATAGATAAATAATTTCAAAATAGGCATCTACCAATGTCAAGGCCAACGGTAAAAGAAGTCCCCTGTGTCTGCTCTGCCTGGATGTTTTACACCGTAAAATTGGTCGTTTTGCACAGGGTATAACTTATATTTTTGGCTATAGGCCGCTAAGCATTCTTTTATTTTCAGCACCATTCTTTTATTTTCAGCAGCGAAGAGGGCCAAGTATATGGTGAGTTATTCTGGGACAATGTCCATCCCAACAAATCAGGAATAAATCTCCTATCCACTAACATCCAAGATTACATAAATTATTACCTTTTACAGGATTTTCGAAATGGAAGGACATGGAGGTGCTAGTTTTACCATCTTGCGATCAATCCGGTACACGGCCAGTCATATATAAACAAGTACCAATACAACTATCAAACCATTTCAGTTTATTACACAACGAGTCCATAGCCACTCCAGATGATGAGCCATACATAGACACTATCAACAGCAATACAAACACAAATACTGAACTGCATGTACATTCCAAGGCAGAAATTAGCACAAATCAATTGCCAAAACATTTACAATCAAACAACAATGGAAATTCTAAAACAGTAACGAACACATGTATATACACAAATGCCGATAGTTTGATTAATAAAAAGGCTGAGCTCGAAACACTAGTACAGAATATTCGCCCTGCAATCATATTAATCACGGAAGCCTTACCTAAAAACACAACCATCAACATTAGTGAACTACAGATTGATGAGTACCAACTATCACTGAATAATAAACCATCAAGGGGAGTTATTATATATACACATGTATCACTAAATGGTCAATCCTGTGACATCTTGAATGACGATGGCTTTACCGAATCAGTATGGAGTACATGGACGACACAACAAAAGGAAAGAATTATCATTGGTTGCATCTACAGAAGTCCCAGCTCAGATGGCTCAAATAACAAAAACCTCTTAAATCTACTACAGAAAGTTGATGCAGCAAATACAGACCATATTCTTATAGTAGGGGACTTCAACTACCCATCGATAAATTGGAACACAGGCTTTTCTCCAAAAGAAGAAGAAGACGCTTTTATTAATACTACCAGCGATATTTTTCTACAGCAACTAGTTACTAATCCGACTCGACATAGAATAAATCAGACTTCAAAATCTTTTGGATCTAGTTTTAACAAACAACGAAAACATCGTCCATGAAATAACTCACCTACCGCCGCTAGGTAAAAGTGATCATGACATTCTACAAATATCACTACATCCTGACATCTTAAGCACAAGCAAACAAATAGCTAAGTCAAAACTACTGTTGAACAAAGGACGATATAACGAACTGCGAAGAGACTTAGGAACGACTGACTGGAATCATCTACACCAACTTAATGCATCAGAAGCTTGGAACTTCCTACACAGAACATTGAACACAGTGAAAGAACAGTATATACCTACAACAAAAAACCATGGCAAGAAAAAGCACCTCTGGATTGATTGGGCGGCAACAGATTCACTCAATAGCAAAAAGCGTGCATACAAAGGATACAATGAAACTAAGAAAACTACAGATTACACACTCTACAAAATAGCTAGAAACAAAGCAACAGCATGCATCAGAAAATGAAAACAGACATTTGAACGTAAAGTGGCAACTGAAAGTAAGAAAAATCCTAAAGCCTTTTGGAACTATGTCAAGAGTAAAACAGTTCTACGTGAATCAATTAGCAAGCTACGTAACCCTGCAAACGACACCATGACCACAGATGATACAGAAAAAGCAAACATTCTCAACACATTTTTCTCAAACATGTTCACTCCAGAAAATCTTCTTTCTACACCAATCATTAACCCCAGAAACAATGGTAGCATACTAAAAGACATATTAATAACACATATTGCCATCGAAAATAAACTAAAAGGACTCAACCCCAACAAAAGCAATGGCCCGGATGAAATACCAGTGAGAATACTAAAAGAAGCTGCTAAAGAAATTAGTACACCACTATGCATAATTTTCAACAAGTCTCTTGAAGAAGGCATTTTACCCGACATCTGGAAAATGGCAAATGTATGCTGCATACACAAAAAAGGCTCCAAGAATGACCCAAGCAACTACAGACCAATCAGTCTCACTTCTACATTATGCAAGGTCCTAGAATCTTTTATAAGAGACAGTATTGTAAATTTCATGGAAACGGCTAATCTATTTACCAAATGTCAGCATGGATTTAGACGTAAAAGATCATGTAAAACTCAACTACTAGAATACCTGGAGGATTTAACAGCCATGCTTGACTCAAACGAACCTATCGATGCAATATATTTAGACTTTTCAAAAGCTTTCGATACTGTGCCACACCAACGACTCCAAACAAAACTGAGAAACTATGGTATTGGCGAAAATTTTGTAAAATGGATAGGGAACTACTTAAGCAACAGGAGCCAGAGAGTTAGAATTAATGATGCATCATCGGACTGGATTGAGGTGACCAGCGGCGTGCCACAAGAAAGTGTTCTAGGACCTATACTTTTTCTGATATATATAAATGACCTACCTGATCGATTAACCTGCCACTGCAAAATATTTGCAGATGATACAAAGATGTACGGCAACCCAGCTACCAGTCAGATTCAGGAAAGCATAAATAAAGTATGTAAATGGTCGCAGACATGGCAACTATCTTTCAACACAGACAAAACGCATGTCATGCACTTCGGCAGAAATAACCCTCAAACCAAATACTATATGACAGATACACCTGATCCACATCCTGTATCAACATCAGATGTAGAAAAAGATTTGGGGGTTCATGTCGACAGAAACCTCTCTTTTGACATACATATAGGGAACATTGTATCCAAGGCAAACAGTACAATAGGACTAATCAAGAGAACATTTACCAACATTGATCAATCTACTTTCACGCTACTATACAAATCACTTGTGCGACCCATTCTTGAATACTGCAACTCAGCATGGTCTCCAAGACTGAAAAGGCAATCGCAGCTATTAGAAAGAGTACAACGCAGAGCAACAAAAACTTGTCCCACAAATCAGAGAGTATAGCTACACAGAAAGACTTGAAGCCCTAAATCTAATGTCACTGAAATATAGACGGTTTCGTGGAGATTTGTTTGAAACATTCAAACTCATCAAAGATCTATATAATATTGATAAGAACTACTTTTTCGAACTGTCCAATGTTACGCGGACCAGAGGTCATTGGCTCAAGCTCAACATAAAACGTAGCAGCAAAGATATTCGGAAGCACTCCTTCGCAAATAGAGTGGCACCACATTGGAATTCACTGCCAACAACAATAGTCGAAGCAACCACAGTCGAAATATTCAAGGGCAAACTAGACATCTTTTTCAAAGAAAGAATATTTGAATTCGACTGAACACAATTAATTGTGGTGTGGCTTTGGACGTTGCTGTTACACATATGCTTATACAACATATGTGAGCCGTCAATTCCCAAAGTCATAATACAATTATTACATCACAGTGGACTAATCTTGAAACAGCCTGTGCATCTACATGAACATGCACACATGAAGATAGCTACACGTGTTGTATCCAGACCAAGGTTGCCTGCCCTACCAGTTTAGCACTGAGGCAATAACAAGCCAATGGCTTATGCCTTGTAAATTGATGATGATGATGATGATGATAAGCCATGAGCCTGAGGGGTGTGGTGGGGAGGATATTGTGGCTATATCTTTATTCTTGTCTGTCACGAAAATTGGTGCCTAAGTTTTTTTCTTTTATTTAGTTTTGTCACTTTCTCCATATGGCATAAAGACATCGTATAAATATAGCCTTACTTAATATTTCAGACATTGAAAACATGTCATTATAGATAATTTTATTCATAATGTTTTAACGAGATTTTGTGGCTAAACGAAAGCCCACAGTAAACCTAGTGAAGGGGTTAGAATCAAGATATAGCATCGTAAAAATTCTGACTATATCAATTTCCAGAAAACTATACATGGAAGCCATTAACTATTTTGAAAATAATTTATCTGATTGCTGTTGCTACCATGTGGTAGTCAAATTAGTTTCAAAATATTCAACAAAATATTTGTTTTTTAATAGTAAAGGCATACAATTCGTACACTTGACAGGCCATTCATTATTATTTCGTTAGTCTGTCAGCCTTGCAACTCACTGAAGTGAGAATGGATCTATCCTTTTTAGCTATGCCCCACCCATCTCTAGATAAGATATATATATCGTAAAGAATATACTTTTTCAGGGATTTGTTGTTTAAAGAGTTTAAGCTTGTTACAGTAGTGTGGTTTGAAATAATTTATTGTAAATTATATTTAAATTGTAAATATATTTAGGCAATATGAAAAAAGTGATATCTGTTAAGTAATATTTGTAAATTGTATAAGCTTTAATATACTCGACTATCATTTATTTGAAGTATTTTAAATCTATTTTGTTTCGTACATTAATTATTACCAATTATCTGCTTAAAATATTCATGATTAGTTTGAAAATTACATTTGCTGCTTTGTGCATCAATGACTTTCAGTCAAATTGTTTTGAAAATATTCATCATGTGTCAAATCCCGATGCACTATTTAAGTTACTTGTAATTCAGTATGAACTGTGTTAACCGTTGCCAGTCTGATTTCAATATTCTATCTTTTACTGTGTCAGTAGCATAGAAACTGGCGTACAGTTTTTAACAACTTTGATGGATGATGTTGCTGTCTAAGACATCTTTCAACAAGTTTGATGAAAAATTAACACCAGTTCTTCTTTTAATTTACTTTGAAATTTAAAAATTTTGCATCGGCGTGGTAAAGGTTAGATAAGCATTTACTGGTCAAACCAGCTTAAGGCTGCCTCTACAATGATCGTGAGAAATGTCCATTTGCAGTGATGGCTCTCTTGAAAATTTTCCACTGGAATGCCTAGCTCGATAGGAAATTGATAATTTTCAAAGATAGTTTTCTTGGCCTGCAAATGGCTATTCAATAAGCAAATATTTTAATTTCTTTATAAATTTAGAACTTTAGAGAAGGCCATCTTTTGATGATTTGTCACTTGAATAACTGGCTCAGTTATGGCGCTAGCCATTCCAGTCATAAATTTTCAAGTCTTCTCTTTGCCTGCAAAGTTCTGTATAGTTCTCAAAACATTTTTGTCTGACATGACCAGTAAAGGTTGAAGAAAATTTAATAATCATGTCTACCACTGTATATATCTACCTAAACTAAACTTTGTTGTTGTTCTCTCACTGACATCATCGACAACAAACATAAGAATAAACAAATCATAGACGAAACCATTTCTAGTGGGGCTTTGTACTTTGTAAGCACCTTTTATCATCATCATTTTACGAGGCATAAGCCCTTGGCTTGTTATTGCCTCTGGAGTTGTGTTGATATTGTATTATTAGTGCTTGTACTTTGTTTAGTTACAATTGTTTATTTGTTTGGTTGGCATTATTCATTGAGATTAATCAGGACCCTGGTTGATTTTGGGAGGTGCTGTGGGGCAGATGGGTTATCCCCGCGTCAGCTGCGGTGTGCCACCTACGTTCATGGTTACACCCTTCTGCGCCTAGCATTTGGGTATAATTCTGGATTGTCTTTTTTACGTGCATATCTAGTTTTGATTTAACCACGCTGAGCGTGGGTGCCTCGACCACAACAGAAGGGAGCGAGTTCCGTGTGTTAATAATTCGGTTTGGGAAAAAATGCCAACAAATTTCTTTTCTTCTGCGTTTAGTGTTGAGCTTGAATGTGTGACCTCTAGTACGTGTGTTACTTGATCGCTCAAAGGATGTGATTTTGTCAATGTTGTAATCGTCATGGATAAATTTGTATGTTTCGATTAAGTCTCCTCTAAGCCTTCTGTATTTCAGTGACAAAGCCTTTAACCTGTCTGTGTAGCAGTAGTTTCTCAAATGGGGAACCAGCTTAGTGGCTCTGAGCTGGACCCTTTCGATTATACAAGATTGTCTTTTAAAACAAGGAGACCATATGCAGTTACAGTATTCCAAAATTGGATGGACTAGTGATTTGAATAACATGGTAAGCGTGTTTTCATCTATGTAATTGAAGGTTCTGTTAATTAGACCTACTATGCCGTTAGCCTTTGATACAGTTGCATTTATATGGGTATCGAAGGAGAGGTTTTCATCTATGTGTACGCCAAGATCTTTTTCACTTGTGGACGGTATGATTTCAATGGTTTGTAACTGGCGTGTAGTGTCCGTCATATAATACTGTGTCCTAGGATTATTTGAACCAAAATGTATTACATGTGTGTTGTCTGTATTAAAGTGTAGCTGCCAAATCGGAGACCAATTACATACATTATCGATATTATCTTGAAGGTTCACGGTGTTAGGGTTACCAAACAGTGTTGTATCATCTGCAAAGATCTTACAAGGGCAGGTTACGGAATCGGGTAGATCGTTTATATACAAAAAGAAAAGTGTAGGTCCCAAAACACTGCCTTAGGGCACACAACTAGTGACGGCTGTCCAGTCGGATGTTGCTTCGTTGATCTTTACACACTGTTTTCTTTCGGTTAGAAATGCTTCAGTCCAGTTAATTAGTTGCTCTCCTAGACCGTACATTCTCATTTTCTTTTGTGTGGTACTGCATCGAAAGCTTTGGAAAAATCTAAGTATATTGCATCTATGGGTGTGTTTTCATCTAGACTGGATGTGTTGGGTTCCATGTACTGAAGCCATGTTGACAGCTGGTGAAAAGGTTGTTTGTTTCCATGTGGTTCATTATTGCATCACGTACAAATGTTTCTAAAAGTTTGCAAAGTGAACAAGTTAGACTGATGGGTATTTAGTTGCTTGGATTACTTTTTGGGCCTTTCTTATAAATCATACAGACATTAGACATTTTCCAAATCTCAGGTATTACGGCTTCCTCTAAAGATTTGTTAAATAGGATGCTAAGGGGTACACTGATCTTTTTTGCTAGTTCAATCAAAATTCGTATTGGTATGCCGTCTGATCCATGACTTTTATTTGGGTTTATTTTTTTTAGTTTGGCTTCAATATTCTGTGGGCTTAGAGAAATGTCTGGTAAAACAGCGTTTGTGATATTGGGGATATTTTCTGGCATTGTATTTACGTTCTCTTCTGTAAACACGCTTGCAAAATAGATGTTCAAAACTTCTGCCGTTTCTATATCATGTGTACCCACTTGATCGTATGAATATTTAAGTTGGCCTACTGTTTCCTTGAGAATTGTTTTGCTTTTGACATATTTCCAAAGGGACTTGGGGTTTTTCTTGCATTCTGTTGCCATATTTTGTTCAAATGACCGTTTGGCTTGTTTGATACATGATGTAGAATTATTCCTTGCCATTTTATATTGGTTATAATCATCAGAACTCTTTGTTTTCTTGTATTTTTTGTACAGTTTGATTTTTGCTTTAAGGCTGTGTGTGGCACTGGAAGTAAGCCATAGGTGTTTCCGTTTACTCGACTTGTTTGTTTTTGGGATGTGTTGATTTAGCATTGTGGTTAAGATGTTGTAAATAAGGTTCCATGCTTCTGGTGTATGAAGCTCCTGCATGTTTGTCCAGTCAATATTGCTGACTTCCCAGCGCATGTCGTTGTACCCACATTTATTCATTAAAGTTTTGGGCAAATTTGATTCAGTTGAAACATTAAATATATAGGCGTGAAGGTTTATTTGTAAGACATTGTGATCGCTTTTTCCTGACGGGGCTAGATGAAATATGTCATTGATAATGTTTGTACTGTTTCCCAAAATGAGATCTAAGATATTTGATTTCTGGTTTATCCTATGTTTTGTTGGTTTTAATACAAACTGGTGGAGAAAATTGTTTCTTATGGTGTTGATAAAGTTGTCACTATCATGAGTGCATGAGAGACCAGAAGACCAGTTGATATCTGGGAAATTAAAGTCTCCTGTAATAAAAATGTGGTCTGGTTTTAGTTTACTAGTGTTGTTTATTAGGGCCATGAGATTTACATTGTTGTCTCTATCACTGTTGGGACTCCTATAGATACATCCTACTAAAATATTTTCTTTATTCTGGGTAGTCCATGTACACCAAACTGACTCCTTGAAAGAATCGCCACTTAGCGTCTCACAGGTTGGGCGTGTAGTAGTGTGTGGCTGTAGATGGCAACTCCCCTAGCTGGGTTATTATTAAGAAATAAATTATAGTTATCTAGTTGCAGTTCACTTAATTTGATGCGTGTGCTCGGATCTCGGTATTTAGGGAAAACTTCAGCGATACATATAACAGCTGGAGAGGTTTCATGGACTATTACTTCAAGTTCATTTCTTTTATTCAGCAGACTATCTGCATTGGTGTAGATGCATATGTTTGTAGGTAGAGTTTTCTGTGCAGTGAATGTCTTCCCCGATAATATATATATATCTACTAGTACTGGGCCTTCCAATATCGTCTTCTTTTTGGAGATTTTGATTTGACTGACGCATTGGTTTGTTCATATTTGTTTTGTGACGTTTAGAAGTAGCATTCCGTATTGTGTATGTTTCATTTTTATGTATGCTGTTATAATACAACAGTTCCGTTTCTGTAGAGTGTGGTGGTTCATCTGCTAAGGGTGAAAAACGGGTTACTGAGGATGCATTTACTGTGTTTTGGGGTTTGCAGATGACTGGATTTTTTGTGAACTTTGGTAATACTATGAGTTGGTCGAAGGTTGTGTTTATATGTGACTGGTTATTTACCTGATATATCGCAGGATTGTAAATCTAGCACCTCCATATCCTTCCATTTCGAAAATCCTGTAACAGGTAATAATTTATATAGTCTTGGATGTTGCTGGATAAAAGATTAATTCCTGATTTGTTGGGGTGGACATTGTCCCAGAATAAGTCACCATATACTTGGCCCTCTTCGCTGGCAAATAAATAAGTGTGGTTAATGAATGTTATGGCGAGCCATGCAACCAGGGATTCTAATCGAGTATTGAACTCACAGACCAGGTAATTTTCGTGTGGTTCGTTTGGGTGTGGAAGTATGGATGATACAAATACCTGTGTTTCAGGGGACTGGTGCTGGATCATCTGTACGAGTGTTGTACAGTCCGCTATCATTCTATCAAGACTCTTATGGCCGATATCATTAGTACTACAATTCCATCGTATCATTCGTTCTCTACCGATTTCTCGATTTGGTAGGTTATTTCGCTTATACGTGCGCCGCTGAGACCTAATTTTGATGTCGGTATCATCGGATGACATGTATCGCCGGCTCAGCTTTTTAAATGTTGAGCTTCCAATTAACAGTACATTAGTTTTGTGTATAGTGTTGGAATATCCACTGTGCTGTTGTGGTGAAGGCATGTTGCTTGGGTGACGTTGTTTGTGTGCAGTGGTGGGGTGTTTGTATGAACTGAGGTTTTGAGAGTTATCTGACTGTAGTTTGTGTTTGCGAGCATTGTGACTGTTGCTTTCATTAATTGAGCTGCTCTGGTTAGTGTTATGTCTGTGACTATGTGATGTACCTGCGACTACCTCGTTGTATTGTCGCTTACCTGGTAGAGCCTGGATTTCGTGAACTCGTCCCTGAGACTCACTTAATCTCCGGTAATTGTTTGCTTGTGGCCTGACTGGTTTGCGTGATACTGTGGGGTGATTATGAAGGTTGCTGTTCTGATATTGTATATTTCTGTTTGTCTGTAAGTGTTTGCTACTCGGGTGTTCACCTGACCTGTCTGATTGCAGCTCACGGACCTGAGATTGCAGAACACTGTCCCTCTCTAATTTCATTGATCTGTTTAATTAGGTGCTTAGTAGGACGAATCGATTTTAACACTAAACCTTATCTCCCAGTCAAATTAGTTTAAAAATATTCAACAAGATGTTTATTTAACTGTAAATTCACCAAAGACATACAATTGAGACGCTAACTCTCGGACCTTTCGTACTTTCATGGCAGACCTACATCATTTGATTATGACCTCGGATAGCAAATGTCAGATCAGATCTCTCAATCTACCTTTCCAGAGTAACCATCCATCATCTGACCTCATATGACGTCATAATCAGCTCAGCGCGTGTATGGTGACGTCACAATCATTACGTCATAACGGGTTCCATATAGACAGTCATCAAATCTCAAATAGTCTGACATGTTGTATGAATTGTATATCTTTGTAATTCTTTGCTATACAATAACCATGCTGTTGAATATTTTGAAACTAATTTGACTGGGCGCTGTTACTAGGAAGCAACAGCACCCAGTCAAATTAGTTTCAAAATATTCAACAGCTTAGCTGTGTATTTTTTTGGAAATTGATAGTCATGGTGTTCAGAGATCGATCGATCCCAACACGAGCGAGGTGTGGGTGGATCTTAGCTAGAGATGGGCGGGGCATAACTAAAACCGCTTTACTAGATTGTTCATATTTGCCAGTTGCCCCTCTAAAATTTGTTCCCGTGGCATAGGTCTATAAACCTTTCTGGCATTTGCTTCGAATTTATCATGTGATTTCCTGGAGTGCTATCTAATGGATGGATCCGATCTGTCACTCAAGTATATGATGTCATAATCAATTACGACACAATAATAATGCATATTGAATGGCGTATGTAGTCCATCATGAACATTGAAAAGTCTGTCAAGTGAAGGAATTGTGACTATACGCCTCAACAGCCTAGTCGTTGAGGGGTGTGAACCGTGACAAAATTCCCACCTACGGTTTTGTGGTGTCATTCTAAGCAGACATTAATCCTGAATCGCATACTAAAAATCCCCATTGATCCCATTTGGGCGGAATTTTTTACACAGGTTTTAATTTGAGGACCATTTTTACATCATGTGTGAAATCTGATAAGGTGCCATGGTAGCGGAAAACAGCGTCGTTTGCTATTTTCCAACAAAACACCACATTCAACAATATGAAATAAAGTATAATACAAATGTGAAAAAATAAAATATATTCCTTGTAACTCAACAGCTGAAATGCACAGGTGTCAGCGAAAAAAGAAAAGTTTATCACTGAGGATAGTAGAGATTAACACATGCTTTGAGGTCAGGATGTTCCATGCGATGACATGAGATTGTAAGTCCAAACCATCATTTTCCTCATCAATAGTTACCAGATGTTCGATGTTGCTACAAATTTGACCTCGACACCCTGCACATGCGATTACACATGTCAATCCGTTTTTGTTGCATAAGCATTGCTTGGTGCCACACGGATTCTTTGTTGTTACTAAGGGGTAGCCATCTGACAACATGGAGGTGAACACGGAGGCTGTGGAAGTAAGCTGCACGCTCAGTTGGTGGCAGTCATTGTGGCTATCTTACTTCCCTTCACAACCATCTGCATATATCGGGCATATCTCAGAGAAGTAAGCATGCCTTTCTCAGTGCCACCATACAGGCAATGGAATAAGCTAATTTCTGCACTGGCAACTTGTTCCTGTGATGTGTCACAACTCCCGATTATATCAGACAAATCCTGTATCTCTTTGGACTTAGACATTACCTTCAGAAGATTCGTCTTACCATGGCCAAACGTAGCAGAAGTTGTATCGCACACACTCCAGGCATGAATTATAAGAATACGCTTTTGTATTTTTGCTGGGACAACAGCAGCAGCTTTCTTGAGACTGTGCACTTGCTGATGTTTTGAGTGTTTACTTCCTTCTTCAGGAAAATGTCTGCCAATCTATCGTCTCAGTGATACAGCAACATTGTGAAGATATCAGTGTCCTCAGCAACAACTATGACTGGCTGACCATCTCTAGCATAGTCAAGTGTCGTTGATACTATCAGTGTATCTGCATCTCCCACACTTATCTGCGTGGCATGGTCCAGTGATCGAAGATGACTTGAGAGAAGGCTAATTAACTGGGTCTTGTTTTGTTTATTCGAGAGGAATGCCTCCTGGTCAGCATGAGCCTTCGCTGTGACGTTCACCAATATATGCGCTGAGATCTTGTCTATTTGCCGTTGAGCTTGTTCATGGTCCTTGGTTGAAAGAACATGCTTATATCCATCAAAGACAATACAACTCATTCTGTATTTGTATTCAAGATATGAACTGTGCTGTTCAAGCACCTGAGCATTTGTTGTATTTTTTGGCCATCTTACTTAAAGTAGAAGCCAGCCCCCATCTATCACAGGAATGCTATGCTTTGGTAATGGGGACTTAGTTTCGTCGATGTTTGTCTGATCAGTCTGTATTTTTCTTGCTAGTTCTTATTTATCCCCCTTCCTCATGGAAAATTCTTTGAATAACGAGGTAAGGACTGCCGTCATTTCGTGTCTAAAGTAAGGAAGAATATCTTCATCTTCTCTTTCCGCTAGTTCAGTACATCGCATGAACAAAACCGATGGGTCAATTCGCACAGTTTGTTTATCAATCTTGATTCCCTGTTTAAGGTAATCTAATGTACGTACCATATGAGATCTCTTCATTGACTGCGTCATTTCTGCCTTAGGCAGCAACAACTTTCATTGCTGCCTAAGGCAGCAACAACCTTTAATCAAATACATTTCAAAATATTTTTAAGAGCATAGGTGTCAGAGCACATCATACGTATCTTAAATATTTAGGCAGTGATGGAAAGGTTAATCTGTTAGTTGGATTTTAATCTACTTTGACAATAAAATCTGACATGGTAATAAATTAGTGGATGGTGGGAACAAACCTGTATTTCCCCTATGAAAGTGAGATTGCAAATATTTAAGGGGTGATAACTCTGGTATTTGACGTCCTATCAATTTCATTTTCACAAACCAGATATTAGATGCGGATATTAACATTGTGACCAGGTTTGGTGTCAATCCGTCAAGAAATAACAAAACGAGCCGTAATTGTTAGTGATGGACAGACAGATGGATGGACGGACATACAGAAGACAGATGGGGTCATCGTTATACGACAGCTGACTGACAAGTAAGCTGAGTTAAGAAAACCAATTTCGGCTTCAAACTCCATCAAATAAAAAAATTGAATATGGCAGGCAAACACGCTAAAATTTGATTGGTCCACGGCCACCATGTTTTTTACCTATCAACTTCCCATGAACAAACTCTAATGGCCCTTTGTCCATAATCATATCCCCAAAATTTCAGCCCAATCCGTTCAGCGGTTCTGCAGAAGTCGTTTTCACGAAAACTAGGTCATCCAAGATGGCCACCGAACCATTTGATCAATTAAGATCCTTCGAACTAACTTGGTTCATCTCTTGCCCTATATGATATTTCATGAGTTTTGAATCGATCCACCAAGCGGTTTCGGAGATCTTTAGAGGTTTCCAAAAATCGGCCAAAATCCAAGATGGCCACTGGCAAAATTGTCCGATCGACTTCCTTTGAACAAACTTAGATCTGTATGCCCTAAGGATGCTTCCTGCCAAATATGATTGAAATCGGCCCAGCAGTTCTTGAGAAGCTGTTTAAAGAAAAAGCTGATGGACGGACAGACGATGGAGGGGCGCCACGGCATAAGCTCACTTGGCCATTCTGACCAAGTGAGCTAATAAATGGCAATATGCCACATTTCGAACTGTTTAATTAGTGGGATGGGGTATTAAGGCATATAAAAACATGTGTATTTTATATTGTTTCAAGTAGGAGAATGAAGTCAAGCCATTATACACACTCTGTATATTTATGGCTTCGCAGAAATGACGTTTGACTTACTTGATAACGAGTATTCTAAATTTACCCTGGAACAAATATTAAAGAAATTATAAACAACCAGATATTCAAATTCAAATTCAAATTAAATCTATCATGAGACACCTTAGTAATGTATTATTAAGGGTAATACAACAAATGAGATGTTAGATATGATTTTAAAGAAGATCGTGAACATAGATTTAAGATATCTATAAAAGCGGTTTGAGAAGAAAATAAAAACATGCTCAAATTCAAGCTCATGCCAAAAATTCTGCCCAAAAGTGATCGATGGAGATTTGTAGTGTGATTTTGGGTGACGTTACAAATCGAATGACACAAAAAGAATTAGGTGGGAATTGTGTCTAGGTTGACCCACCAAAACTGGGTCCTATGACTAGACTACAACAGCATCCAGTCAAATTAGTTTCAAAATATTCAATAGGTTAGCATTTTACTGTGAAAATGGAATATGCTGAGAATTGAGCGTTCAAAGTATATAAATCGATCCCAACACGCGCAAAACTTGGGAGGCGCATAGCTAGCAATGGGGAGGAGCATAGATAGAAACGTGGGAGGAGCATAGCTAGAAATGGGGGAGGAGCATAGCTAGAAATTGGGGAGGAGTATAGCTAGAAATGGGTCCTACTATTTGACTGATTGTATAAATGTCCTTACAGTAAGGTATGACCCAATCTAACAAGAGGTTCAAGGGGCCTGTATCGCTCACGTGGAACATCGCAGAAATCGAAAGTTGTGGCCAGAATTGCAACAATAACAAGCATGCATCCTACCAAGTTTGGCTAAAATTGGTCCAGTGGTTCAAGAAGACATTTTAAATTTCCCCATTGCTTTACTATGGGAGTTTTTGCTTGAAAAAGAATCCAAGATGAACACCAACTGGGAACCTGTTTATCCAACTCACTGTTTCGAAAGTGGCAAACTTTAAATTAGCATGCACAAAACATTAACAAAAACCAATTTCGACTTCAATATCTATCAAATGAAACCAGAGGCCCAAGGGGCCTGTATCGCTCACCTGGACCATAGGCATCTCAACTAGAATGGTCATTAACAATAAGTAAAACTCTAATGAGTTGAGCAGACTTGTAACAAGAAAGCACAGGCCATGCTTCTTTATGTATCAACTTCTCTTGAACAAACTTTAATGGCCCTTAGTCATCAATATCATATCTAAAAAATTTCGGCCCAATCCGTTCAGTGGCTTTGGAGACGAAGTTGCTTTCATGAAAACCAGGCCATCCAACCATTTGGCAAATCAAGTTCCCTTGAACAAACTTGGTTCAGCTCGTGCCCTAAATGATATTTTATGACTTTTGAATCAATCGCTCAGCTCCGGCAAAGATTTTTAAAGACATTTCTAAAAATCAGCCAAATCCAATATGGCCGCCGGACAAATTGGCTGATTGGCTTCATCTGAACAAACTTGAATCTCTACAATCTAAGGATGCTTCCTGCCAAATATAATTGAAATCGTCCCAGTAGTTCTAGGAGACATTTTAAATTTCCCATTGCTTTAGTATGGAGCTTTTCACAGGAAAATGATCCAATATGGCCGCCAAACCATTCATCCGACAGTTTGGAAAATTGCAAATTTGAGATCAGAATACTCAAAAGCACATAAAACCAATGTCAGCCTCAAAATCCATCAAATAAAAAAACCAAATATGGCCACCAAACACACTATGTTTTGATTGGCCCACGGCGGCCATGTTTTTGACGGATTAACTTCCCTTGAACAAAGTTTAATGCCCCTTACCTCCTAACCAGATCTAAATTTCGGCCCGATCCCTTCAGTGGCTCTGGAGAAGTTGTTTTCGCTAAAACTAGGTCAATCAAGATGGCCGCCGAACCATGGGACGAATCAAGTTCCCTTGAAAAAACTTTGTTCAGCTCTTGCCCTAGATCATATTTCATGGGATTTGTTTCAATTCACCAAGCAGTTTCGGAGAAGATTTTTAGACGTTTCTAAAAATCGGCCAAAAATTAAGATGGCGACCAGACAAATTGGCTGATCGGCTTCATTTGAACAAACTTGAATCTCTACACCCTAAGGATGGTTTCTCCCAAATAAAATTGAAATCAGCCCGGCAGTTCTCGAGAAGACATTTTAAATTTCCCATTGCTTTAGTATGGGAGCTTTTGGCAGGAAAATGATCCAAGATGGCCACCAACCCGGTTATCCGACAGTTTTGAAAATTGCAAATTTGTGATCAGAATACCCAAAAACATATATAAAACCAATTTCAAGCTGAAAATCCATCAAATAAAAAATTCCAATATGGCCGCCAAACATGCTGTATTTTGATTGGCCCACTGCGGCCATGTTTTTTGACGGATAAACTTCCCTTGAACAAACTTGGTTCAGCTCTTGCCCTAGATCGTATTTCATGGCGTTTGCTTCAATCCACCAAGCGGTTTCAGAGAAGATTTTTAAAGACGTTTCTAAAAATCAGACAAAATTCAAGATGGCCACCAGTCAAATTGGCCGATTGGCTTCGTTAGAACAAATTTGAATCTCTACACCCTAAGGATGCTTCCTGCCAAATATAATTGAAATCGGCCATGTAGTTCTCGAGAAGAGATTTTAAATTTCCCATTGCTTTAGTATGGGAGCTTTTGGCGGAATCAAAGATGGCCGCCAAACCATTTATCCGACAGTTTTAGGGAACCAAAAATATGGCACCACATTTTATACTCGTCTATATTAAAGGCAGCCTGTAACATAGCTTAGCATCTAGGAAATATTACAGCCCATGTCTGTCCATCATCATTAGTTTGTTATTTCTGGTCTGTAGGGTTAGAGTTAAAACCCTTGTAAATCAATGGAGGGATCCATTTGTAACTAGGATATACAAATTCCTGGTTATGCCCCACCCGTTTCTAGCTAGGCCCCACCCATTTCTAACTATGTCCCACCCATTTATAGCTAAGCTTCGTCCACTTTGTATGCACGTTGGTATCGAGTTATATACGTTGAACCCTGAATTAGCAGGAACCCAATTTCAAGGTAGCTATTCTAATATGATGAAGCCACTGACTGCTACAATATTCAACAATGTCATACATCATAAAGAATTTACCTTTAAGTTTCTTCAAAAGGTGGAATGGTTGTCTTGTAGTTTAATCTCTTCCATGTCATTTTGTAGGTCCTAGATACAAATGGATCCCTCCATTGATTTACAAGGGTTTTCACCCTTTAACCCTACAAACCAGAAATTACAAACTAATCATGATGGACAGACATGGGTCAAGTTCGACTCCGAACCATAGTTAGCTATAGCTAACTAGATTCTGAGTCGAACTTCAAATGGTTAACTAGCTAGTCAACTATAATCACACGAGCACCTGAGCTCGGTTCAGATGGTTAGTTCGAAATTTGCGTAAAATCCAAAATGACGGATAGGGTTCCCTTGCCACGGTAAAATGCAAATAAACATGTTAATATTTTCCTAACCTATGTAAGTTTGATGAAATTATGATGCCCTATAGTTAAATCAAATCAATGTTCCCAAGATCGATTTCCTTCCCGCTTTATAATATTTGGATGCTTTTTGACGTCTTAGCGGACGAAAATAACCCATTTCCATAGGCCATCAAAACAGACAACAGAAAGGGTTAATTGAGACTGGTAACCGGCTCCAAATTTTCTGCAGTAGAAATTCAATCGGAAATCGGGAGCCAACGAACTATAGTTAACTATTAAGCGTTCGGCTTGTCATAGCGACTGGCCGACTGCGCGTGTTCAGTAAACCCGCAACTGACTATAATTAGCGAGTCGAACGTGACCCTGGGCTGTAATATTTCCTATGCTAAGCTATGTTACAGATTCCCATGGAATGGCAATATTTGAGTTTGAACAATCAGTGGAAACTGCTGAATTTTTAAGACAAGATTTTGAGGGGACATAGCTCTTCATCTGCTGAATATCATGAAAACAATTTGACTGAAAGTTGTTGGTGGCTATGTCACCAACAACTTTCAGTCAAATTGTTTTCAACATATTCAGCAGGTGAAGAGTTACTGTCCCTTGAAATTAATGTTTGGTGGCTTGTAACAGTCACACAGGTAAATGATTGGGGGGGGGGGAATAATGAGACCTGAGAGGTCACTATTTAATTACCAATTCCAGCATGGAAAAGGAAGCTACATAGTTCAAATGTTCATTATTTTGAAAATAAATTTGACTGAACATTATCAATAATCGAAGTAGCAAGAACCGTGCTATTTTCAAAATATTCTTTATTGTTCTAATTTAGACATAACGAAACCGGATTTATAAACCCTAAACGAAAAAGTGTCTTCAAGCAATTAATGAGTTGTGAGAAAATTACCCAGAACACAAAAGAACTGCAACATTTCTAGAGATGTGATGGATGGAGTATTCTCAAGTACCGGTATTCTCAACATTATCACTGAGAAATTATAAAGAAATTAAAAAATCCCATTTTCACCCAAAATATTGGACCTATAAAGGTGAATTCTTCAAAAGGCGCATTTGTGTATCATACCTGAGGCATACACAAACTTTCATTAAAATATCTGAAGCGGTTCTGTATGATATGATGTTTACTAGATATTGTCGATGGACTCGGCGATTACTATATGGCCCTAAAACAAGCAAGACAGATTCTATACAGAAATCGTGAAGAAAATGCAGAGCTCCGTATCTTCTCCGCTTTTTCAAGGTCAAAGGTTAAGAAGTATAAAATGGTTGTTTAAAGGACTATTTTCCGTATGGAAGATGTCTTCTGCAAGTTCTCCGCATTGAAAAAAACATTGTCATCTCCCTATCAAAGATTGCCCTGTCCTACATGCCACATTTTCTCCCCATATTCAAAATTCCACAATACTCTGCATAAGATAAATTTAAGTCATTCTCCATTCTGTGTTACTTCTGTATCTTTTCCACAAACGAGTATTTTCCAGGAAGGTTTGCGTAGAAAAGGCGGAAATCTGTGTCTGATGCAGAGATCTGACCTGTGCACAGATAGATCTGACAATTTTTACTGGGCTTGGAGCTTATTTCATTGGTTATTAACTAGTTATCAAATGGCCAGTGTATTCAGATAACTAAGATGGACTGTGATGTGGTCACTAATAAAGGTCTCTATGGGATATATAACTTATGTTTTAGCTCACCTGGCCTTAAATCTTGGCGTTTTAGCTGAGGTGATTTGTCAGTAAGCTGAGCTATAATAGCAATCAGCACATGTCCGCCGTCTTTCCGCTTGGGTATCGCCCACAATGGTGGAAACTCATTATTTCTGGACAAATTCTGATCAAACCTCGTCAAAATGTTCATGTGTGCGTCTAGTGTCTGTATTGCAAAAATGAAGTTCACTTGACGAAAAACAACCGAATTATTCCCATTGAAAATGTTCTCCAGTATGATGATGATGATGATGAGTGAGTTATTTGACTCTCTGATTTGGCAATGATGTTGATAAGTGACTGTGCTCTGCAGCTGAAGAAGTGAAACATTCTTTCAGCTGCAATCAGTTTTTCTTTAACATTCTCCACTGTTTTGTCCACTGTGATCGTCCTAAGCTTCTTTAGGTTCTTTATCATCTTTAATGGTCCTAGATTACGTTATTTTGGTCTGGTCGCAAAAGAAATGTAAGATGATGTGGCAGGCATATTTTCTGGCATTAAAAACATATTCGAACAAAAACCACTGCTGGCGCACTATCCTGACAGATAGTGCCTCTGTGTTACGCACTATGTAGTGTTGCATTTGAAATTAGACTGTGTAGACAGTGACGATTTTTATTGGTTCGCAGATGTTTGTGGTAACATGCATCAAATTTGTTCAAGAGTTCTTATGGAGCTACACAGCTTCATATAGCTGCATCTTGACTTTCATTGGGATTTTAGAGCCGCGAATCCACAACTTCCAACAGGACTGGAAGACCACAATTCTTCTTACACAGCGAGTTCCACCACTTCTCAGTGCCCCATCATTAATTTCTGTGATGTCGGATAGGTATACATCCGTAAACTGTTTTGGCTTCATTCATGAAGAGTTTTGCAGCCTTAAGATCTTTTTCAGCAAGTGGAAGAAGTTAAGTGAGTCCAGAGGCCCTTTGTCCTCATCGATAAAAGTCAACATAATCTGCATACCTCATCTCTAGTGACATTCATTTCATTGAAAGTTTGCCAGGTTTGGTCTTGTAGAATGTTCTCGAACAGATGGTAATGCTGTGGAGCGGTAGCAAGTGAAGAGCACAGGTGATAAACCATCACCTTGTGGTGATCCCTATTAATGTTTCAAACTCTGCACAAAACGTTGATTTGACGCAAACATTTAGTTTTGTGTTTGCCAATAAGAGACCATTATGGTGTAAAAATAGAAGGATCTGTGATCTAGATCTCTTGATGGTATCAAATGCATGTGCCATGTCGATTTCCATCTTGTCAATGTCCTAATGCTCTGATACAGGCTTCCTACTGGTCATGGAGTCATGGAATTTGAAAATTAAAATTCCAGGCCTGGAGTGATGGAAAATCAGCATTTTTTACCATAGGTCATGGAAAAGTCATGGAAAATAGTAATCCTACAAAATAAAAAATCTTAATTTCCCAACGTCACCTCTATGCAATAAAATTATGGCAACAATTTATCAAAACAAGACTGGATTGGTTGTTACAAGACACAAAAGTAAACAATTTTCAGAATAAAGTTAGATCGTAGTTTATGTAGCTACGCCATAAACACAAATCTCTTAGATATTAATTCTTAGAGGTCATGAACTTTGTTAAATTTGATCATGAAATGTCATGAAAAAGTCATGGAATTTCAAACACAATACTATTAATATTAACATTTATTGTGCCCATACTATGCCAGTACAGCTTTGTCCGCTCTTAAAACCACTCTACCAATTTCCAGTGAATATGTCAATCTTATCTCTAATACGAGATAATGTCACATTTGCATGTGCCATGTCGATTTCGTTTGGATGGTGTTTAATTCAAGCCCTATTGGTCTCGGGTTGGATAGAGGTCCGGGAAGTTTCTTAGGCTATGGGAGTACAGTGCATGTAACTTCTCCCACAGCATCAATGAGGTGTTGTTCAAAGGCAGATTTGGTGACGTGTGCTATTTGTGTCGAGATGGTATCTGCATATTTAAGGAGTTTGTATTAATGCCATCAGGCCCGCATTCATGGCCAGTCATTAGAGATGTTAAAGCTTTTCTAACTTCTGCGTTTGTTATTGGCTGTTGGAAGGGCCGTGGCTGGTCTTCAAATGTGGGCAGAGGTTCGTTTTATGTATCAGTGAACTGATCTCTTTGAACCATTCCTTGATTGTTTCAGTTTTTCCATTGTCAGAGCCGATGAAGTGGCCATCAGGGTTATACACAGCAAGTTGTTCCTTTGGAGTGCTTATTTTGCTTTTGCCTGCTCTGACCATTTTTCGACAATCATCCGTGGATATGATCTCGTTTCACTGATTTGGCATGAGATGTTATTGCGATTCTGTCTTAGTTCAGTTTGGTGTTCATTTCGACTGCTTTGATATATGTGCCTAGTCGTCGTTTTCCTGTTGTTCAGACAGCTTTGTAACAAGTGGATCATCAACATAGGATTTCCTTTGGTGGATATTCCTCGTTACGCTGATGTCTTTAGCAGCTAATGTCTCCACACATTTTAGGAATTATTTAGGCCTTCGTTTGGTTTACAGTTGAGGTCAACCATGACCATCTGCTAAATTATTGCTAGCTCACCTGGCCTGAAAGGGCAAGTGAACTTATGCCATGGCGGGCTGTCCAGCGTCAATCCGTTGCCCATCAAATTTTCTTCTTAACGGTTTGACCGATTTAAACCAAATTTGGCTGTGAGGATCCTATGCTGGTACCCTCGACGTTTTTCTCCGAATTTTGATTGGTCAACTTTTTGGGGTGAAAACCTAGACTATGAAAAATTTACCGGAAATGATCAAAATGTTACTCCTCCATAGCCGCTTGACATATTTCAACCAAATTTGGCTAGATGGATTCTACGGTGATAGGTTCTAGAACTTCTAGTCAGAATTTTGATTGATAAATTTTTGGGGTGAAAATCTATCATCAAAATGGGTAGGCTTCAGAACATATATACAGAATTTTGATTGATCATTTCTTTTGGTGGCCATCTTGGATTTTCTGAAAATTATCCATCATGTCTTTAAATGCAAAGGGTTCAAATGCTAATGGTCCAGGTGAGCGTCACATGCCCTTGGTCCTCTTATTTTCTTATATGATGCCTGAATGGCCTTTCTCAAGTATGGGGCCCCAAAGTGGGTTAGATATTCCTATGGTGGCATATTTTGTCATTTAGATCCACGGACTTCTACCGTGGCGGTTGATTACCTTTATCCATATGCTACAACTCATAAGAAATAGGTCAGCTTGATCTAGTTTCTGAATAGTATAGATCAAAGATCAATTTTCACATTGGAACCAATAGGAAATTATACAGGCAGCACATGTCATCTTTCATAAACAGTAACTAAAAACTTGGTGTATGGATGGTTTTTGGCTAAAAATATGCTCCATATTATAAGTATGTCAATGTGACCTACTTTTCATGGTTCACTGGAAACTAGAAGATCCATGACCATGCTGTAGTTTCAACAGCTTTTCATATGCAGGAACCAAATTTGTTGTGTGGATGCATTGTAGGCTAATGGTGTAAAAAAGTAGTCATTGTGTCCTACTTTCCATTGCTCAATGCACATTATAGAAAATTCTTGTCCGAGCTGTCAATAGATTTTTTTGTAAACTCGGTGCATGTAGGTATTGTACTGGTACCATAAAGGTGTGTGACATATCATATGTAGGCCAATGTTCCATACTATTCACAGTTCACTGAATATTATAGAACATTCTTGTCTGGGCTGTAATTCAAGGTTTTCATATACAGTAATTAAACTTGGTGTACCCTCTTTACGTGTATGCTGTATTGTATGATAAATGTGTCATACCTCATAAATAGGTCAGTGTGACCTACTTTTTATGGTCCACTGAAAATCATCAAAAATTTCTGTCCTGTCCTGGCAGTAGTTGCATACCTTGACCAAAATTAGTGTATGGATGTACTGCATGCCAAAGGTGTGACATACCAAAAGTAAGTCATGTGACCTACTTTTCATGATTCACTTTATATCATCCAGCAGTCTTGTTTGGAATCTAATATTATTTGACTTGACTTGAAGCCACTGCCATTGGTCGAATTTAGCTCAAATCCTAACCCAAGAAATGGTGTGACCGTATACTAGATAGGATACCACAACTTTGGGTGTGATTCGAAAAGATTTGTCAATGTGACAAAAATGAGGGTGACCAGATGTCATGATTTTTTGTCCAGAAAATAAGTTTGGACGAATGCGAGAGCATGTGGGTTTCCCTTTTTTGTAATAGCGCGCCATTTGCCTCTTGCAGTGTTTGCCTATGTGAGCATGCGCAGAAATGCATATAAATCATCAATTTAAACTATAACTTGTCAGTTAACCTTATTATAATTCTATGTACATAAATCATATGGATATTCAGACTAATACAGTCGACTTGAATTACACTATATAAAACAAAAACTGCTAATTCAACAAAAAAATCTGGATATTTGACAGGATGTCTGGAAATCTGGAGGCCTGTTAAACAAGAGCCATCAGAAGACGGCATATCACATGCACGAACGCACACATACACATGCACACAAACACACCACCATCACCCCAAACCCCCCATCCCACCTCCCCGGATCCAAACATTTCAGATAAACATACATCAAGAGTGGGCATACATGTAAAGTTAATTGTAAAGGACAATATATTAGAAAAATTATTCAATGAAAAATGCAACTGCTCCTAAAACCTAAATTCCTTTGTCACTAAGTGCAATGCAGTTTATGTATCGGCATTAAGATATTTAAAGGGAGATAACTCTGTAATGAATAATTTTTTGGCCGTGAAAAAAGCACATGCACGGCTTCACATTATACTCATATTGTCAACACAATTTCAAGTTAATCCATTGAGACCTCTAGGAGTTCGTTGACAAGAAATGATTGTCAGAGATGGACGGACTGACAGAGGGACATACATACATACATTTTGGACAGACGGATGAATGTACAGGTATACGGATCGGCCATGCAGACCTTCACGTGGTAATGATAACCATTATCAAGTTTCAAAAGAATCAGAGCTAAACTGTAGGAGTTGCGTTGACAAGAAATGATTGGCAATGCAGTTTATGTGTCAGCTTTAAGATATTTAAAGGGGGATAATTCTGTAATGAAAATGTTTTGGGCCGTGAAAAAAGCACATGCACATCTGCACATGATACTGATAATGTGGACAAAATTTTAACTTAATCCATTGAGACCTCTAGGATTTGCGTTGACAAGAAATGATTGTCAGAGATAGATGGACCGACAGACGGACATACAAACATTTTGGACAGATGGATGGACGTACACGTATATGGATAGCACATGCACACCTCTACCTGGTAATGATAACCATTATCAAGTTTCAAAAGAATACAAGCTAAGCTGTAGGAGTTGCGTTGACAAGAAATGATTGGCAATGCAGTTTATGTATCAGCTTTAAGATGTTTAAAGTTAATCCATTGAGACCTCTGGGAGGAGTTGCGTTGACAAGAAATGATTGTAAGAGATGGATGGACTGACAGATGGACATACATACATTTTGGACAGACAGATGGATGTACAGGTATATGCATAGCACATGCACACCTTCACGTGGTAATGATAACACTTACTAAATTTCAAAAGAATCAGAGGTAAACTGTAGGAGGATTTACGTTGACAAAAAATGATTGGCAATGCAGTTTATGTATCGGCTTTAATATATTTAAAGGGGGATAACTCTGTAATGAAGTTTTCCGGTCGCGAAAAAAGCACATGCACATCTGCACATGATACTCATGATGTGGACACAATTTTAAGTTAATCAACAGAGACCTCTAGGAGTTGCGTTGACAGGACGGACGGATGGACATGCTGATCGCTATATCACCCCATCTTCCAGAAATAGAAATCCATGTTTTCTGGATAAATCCGGAGAGATTGTCACCCTGCAAAATGGGAAGGCAAGGGTCTGCGATCAGTGATTTCTCGTCTTAATTTATCGAGCTTGCTATATATAATACACTAATACACAAAAGGTTTAAACCAATAGTGAAGGCATTTAATAATTAATACATACAATGCTTTGCCAATATTAGATAGCAGCAGCAGCAGCAGAAGATGAAAGCCCGGAGTATAAATATATATATATATATTACCTCATTCATAATATATACCAGGTATATATGATTTAATCCCTTAGTGGGCCAAAGCCTCTGCTGTGCTCATGAAAGCCTTAATTTGCGGGATAAGCGAAGGCAATTTTTGGAAATTTACTACTGGAATGCTGGCTCAATACGTACCAGTCATTCCAGTGGTAAATTTTCAATAATAGTTGTCTCTTCACTTGCAAATGGACATTCAAAATGCAAATGCTTTGAATTTCTTCACCAACCGTGACCATTAAATGGTCTCAATTACATACACACACACACACACACACACACACACACACACACACACACACACACACACACACACACACACACACACACACACACACACACACCCGCCACACACATTTGCTGACAAGAGTGGCGAGCCGTCCCCTTGGAGACGCGCTGGCCCAGTCAGACATTTTTAGTATGGCTAGGTGCCTAAATATATACTATATATATAGTACAAATCAGGAACAGACAGACAGACAGACAGACAAACAATTGTCTCTCAGCAATTCGTGTTGGCACTATAGCTAGGCACACATCAAGGCACCAGCAGACAAGGATACTTAAGGTGACAATGGTTATTGTAACCTAAATGCCTTCTTAGAGTTGGTATGGCATTGTGTTGCTATACATAACAAACAGATGAATCCACTTGTAGCTATGACCCACCCATTTCTAGCTAAGCTCTGCGCATGTTGGGATCGATTTATATACTTTGAATCCTAAATTCCCAATTTCAAGGTAACTATACACTTGTCAGGTAAGGTGTTGAATGTTTTGAAACTAATTTGACTGGGATCTGTTGCTGCTAATTTTCATTAAAACTTTTATTAAATAGGAAATCCCTAAAAAACATACAATTTGTACACTTGATCGACTTTTCAATGTTCATGGAAATTTTCTTGCATGTAGAAAACGTAACGCAA
>CM067361.1:41555374-41577874 GCA_034401795.1 Chaetoderma sp. LZ-2023a
TGTCGGACTCTTTGAGATTTGATGGCGGTCTATATGGAACCCTTTGTGACATAATGATTATTACGTCATCATACACGTGCATAGCTGATTGTGACGTTATACGAGGTCAGATGATGGATGTATACTCTGGAAAGGTGAATTGCTGCATTGGCCAGCAAGGTCTTCCAATCCAATTGGCGTAAACATATTCAACAGTATGTTTTATCCTGTTTTGTCAACATGTTAAATTATTTCTGTGCTTTTCTGTACTAGAAATTGATTCTTAAGCTGGCTAAGCCGTTTTCATTATGAAGTCCATTCTGAAGTGGAACAAACAGGTTCCATAGGATTATGAGGTGAGGTATGTTGAGTATTTTGAAAATCATTTCTACTGAAAATTGCTTCTGCCTATGGCATAACAACATTAATTCCGGTTGTTTTCAAAATAATCATCATGTTTTCATTTTATTTCAGTAACCATGTTATCACCATATATAGAGAATGAAATCGGTAATAATCCGTATTTAATTTTAATGCATGTGACAAGTAATTGCACGTTTTTAGAATTGTTCATTTGAATGTTTAGAACTTGTTTTGTGTTTGTTTGCTTAGATACGGCTAGTTATAAAATGAGCGTGAATGTGGCGAAGGACAGGTAGACCGAGTGAGATAGAACGAGGGAGACAGAACGAGTGAGAGAGAACGTGTGGGAGATACCGTGAGAGACAGAGCTAGAGATAAAGAGATAGCATTGAGGATAGATTTCTAGAAAGATTAAGGCATAGTATAGGCAAATAGTGTTTTACAGTTTAATATATCTCACCGATGGATGTGTCAATAAACCACCCATGGGCCATAATGCTCACCTGTCTGATGATGAACGGAATACATTTTACCTTAATTAATGCACAACAAGCACCTTTGGTTAATCGGCTAATAGGTCAATGGCGCAATCAACCGTATCATTATTACCTTTGCACTACCTAAGTGGACGAGGATGTTTTATTCGGGTCTGTCTGCATGCATGTGTGTCCGTCCGTCCGTACATCATGCGCTGTATCTCCAAAATTACAGATCTGATCGAGCTCAAATTTGGACACAACGAAAAGCCTTGCGGTGCAAGAGGATTCTAGACTTTGACCATGATCTAGATAAGACAACCCGGGTCCGCATCGGGTCAAATTCAGGATCTGTGGATATCTCGGAAACTACTGGTATAAAAATGTGTGACCGTAGACCAGGATTCTACAACTGCTGCCGCAGGCTGTTTGGGTTCGTAAGTCCCCCGGGGTGTCATTCGGTCCTTCATGCTGGTCTCGGGTTTGTGACACCATTCCCATCATGTGGGTTTGAGACACACACACACACACACACACACACACACACACACACACACACACACACACACACACACACACACACACACACACACATACACACCCGCCACACACATTTGCTGACAAGAGTGGCGAGCCGTCCCCTTGGAGACGCGCTGGCCCAGTCAGACATTTTTAGTATGGCTAGGTGCCTAAAAACAACTGGCTATAGACGACGTGGTCGCTTCTTTTTCGGCGGCGAGTACGCCGGTCTCGTCCGTGCTGTCCATTGGTGGAAGATCGGAGTGTTTGGAAGCCCAATGTTACCTGTCAGGCGAGGAAGGAAACAGCTGTCTCTCAGGAGGAGTGCCCTAAGCGGAAAAAGAGGGAAAAGAGACCGTGGGTTTTCCTATCCATTCTGAGCAATCAGTCCATCACTAATAGTCAGAATTTGTCTCGTCAATCTATATAGATCTATATCTAAGGTTAGTCATAAGAGTCATTTGGCGGTGAAAGCTAACTATTTCCTAAAGGTCCGCTTAAAGCGGGATGGGACAAGGTGGTGGGGATGGGAGGGGTTGGGGAGGGGTGGGTGGGGGCAGGTGGTGTAGTGGGGGTGGGGGTCATACCTTAGTGTCCTGAAAAAGCATGTGGTAGGGGGAACATTTTTTTACTCATTGGTGCCTAAATGATCTTAAGTTCTCAGCAGATGTCCAGAGGCGGGCCTTCTGTGTGTACCTAGCTCTAGCACTTTAGAGGAGATTCCGTGCGAAGTGGTGTTTTAGACTATCTAGAAGGGCTTTGAAGGGTAGGGTCTCAGGTGGCCGCAGAAGGACGCAATCGGTTAGATTATGTGATAACCTCTTCCCTCGCAAGGTCAGGAAAACCTGTGGCTCAGATCCTTAGTAAGGTGTTGAATGTTTTGAAACTAATTTGACTGGTGTTTTAGACTATCTAGAAGGGCTTTGAAGGGTAGGGTCTCAGGTGGCCGCAGAAGGACGCAATCTGTTAGATTATGTGATAACCTCTTCCCTCGCAAGGTCAGGAAAACCTGTGGCTCAGATCCTTAGACCGACAAAGGTTGATGCAGTCCAAGGCGCCGTCCTCCCGCGTTGTAGACGCGCAACATGCCCAAGTAATTAAAGAGGAAAGTCCTTAGTGGACCCTCCGCCGAGTCTGCGATCCAGAAAGATACGGCAGACTGGGAAACAATTCCTGTGATACGTCGGTTATCTGGTTCAGTCACAAGAACCGGTGTTAACCACAGGATCGTCTAACTAAGAGGGGCATGGGGCACTGAGGGTCTCAGCTTTCCTAGTCCTAGCGATAAGCCCTACTCTTTGAAGCTGAAACAGCACAGATCGAAGACGTGCGCCGATTGCAAGAGTTTCAGCGGGGCTAACCGGGGAAAAGCGGCAGGTAGTCTGCTTACGACTGTTATATTATTTATGGGAGGCCCAAGTGAAATGTGCGGGGCCTCCTGGACAAGAAGAAAGCAGCATTTTTGGCAGGGAACTTTCAACGGAGTTAGATAGATAGATGCATTTATATAGCACTAAACTCCATGCAATTGCATGCTCTAAACATTGTACTTCTGATCCACTGTTCATTTAACAGTCTAATCCCGGAAGCCACATATGGCGCAGAGAGAGAGAGAGAGAGAGAGAGAGAGAGAGAGAGAGAGAGAAGCTATATTCACCTATTTACAGCTAGGTCGACTAGGGTACTGCATAGTTAAGTGACTTGCTCAAGGACACAAAGCGGCAGGGAAGCGAACTTGCGAACCTAGAGTAGTGAGCTCAAATCCCTAACCGGTTTACAGACATCACGGACTGCAAAAACAGGCCAAATCCGATTTTTCTCCCCATGTGCAAGGCCACCACGGGACTTACTTTTCAGCAACCAATTCAACTTTTCAGAGTATCGATCTATCATCTGACCTCGTATGACGTCATAATAAGCTCAGCGCGTGTATATGATGACGTCACAATCATTACGTCACAAAGGGTTCCATATAGACCGTCATCAAATCTCAAATACTCCGACACGTTGTATGAATTGTATGTCTTTGTAATTCTTTGCTATTTAAGAAACATGCTGTTGAATATTTTGAAATTTAGACAGCAACAGCACCCAGTCAAATTAGTGTCAAAATATTCAACAGCTTACCTGTGTAGTTTTTTGGAAATTAATAGTCATGGTGTTCAGAGATCGATCGATCCCAACACAAGCGAGGTGAGGGTGGAGCTTAGCTAGAGATGGGCGGGGCATAGCTAGAACCGGAAACGTCAATTGGACAAGAACTGTAATTTTAATGCGGCCATCGTACACTCTTTCAAAGTATGCACTGTAGAGAATTCTGTATATAATATATTCATCACAGATCAAGAGGGAAAATTCTCTGTCAGATTTAATCATAATGCAATTGTTCAACAAAGATCTATGATGTTAGTAAAGAAAATTAAAAACACTCATTTGCCTCTGTTATTTCAAAATATCTACTCACCAATAGGCGTCCAATGTGTCAAATCAAACGGATTGGTTGCACTGGCTGATATGTTGGGAAGATTCGTCAGGGTAAATGTGCAATTTGACTCCAATCCAAAACATGTTGCACGCAACACGTGTAAGACAACAATTGCCAACCAATCGGGTGTGAAATAGGATAGTGGAAGCAAGGTCTTGGTCTCTCTTGTATCAACCCAACCCTATAACGGTCGTGTGCCTGAGAAAACGGTATCTGCAATGGTCTTACGGGACGACGATTTGCAGGCATGGAGGGGGCTATCTTTGGAAGCTTGTAACTGGAATGACTGGTAATGTTACCGAACCCGTCATTTCAGCAATGATGACTTTCGGAAGTGGTCTCCTCTTTGCATGTAAATGTACACAGGCTCAGCACAAATTCCCAAATTCTTGAGAATACTGATGATAATGATACTACTACTACTACTACTACTACTGCTACTACTACTACTACTACTACTTTTTTTTTGAAAATCCGACGCTGACGCAGTCAGACACACCTCACGAAGGAACTCCTTTAAAAAAGGCTTGCAAACCCCCATAAAAAATCGGGGGAAATAGCAGGCTTTATTAATAGTATATGCTCTTGCCCTTATTTTGGCCCCATAAAACTGATATTGCTCTAGTTCATCTAGCCTACCTTTTAATTTAACTAATAGTTCGTAATAATTATATTCTCCATCATTAATTTTCTTATTAATTTTACACACCGACTGCTGAAGCACCTTTTTACGCTTTCGCATTTCTCGTGCTTTCCTGATGGACTACTGCCTTGAAATATGTTTCAGGTCGGATTTAACATCCTTCCACCAGTCTGTTATACATTCATACAAACTTCTCTTTTCATTCCAATGCCTCCAACAACTTTCTACAAATTTGCGATAGCAACTATTGCGTAACAACGCTACATTGAGTTTCCAAAATCAATCTCGTCGTTTGATCCAGTCAGCATTGTCTAATGTGATGGAAAACATATTGTGATCAGAGAAAGTTACTGGTTTTATGTTAGTTTTACACATGTAACCTTTCAATGATCGTTCTACATAGATCCTGTCCAATCTGCATGCTTTCTTTCCATCGGTTGAAAACCAAGTAAAGTACCTGCTCTCTGGATTTTCAATCCGATAAGTGTCTAACAAGCTTTTATATGCACAGATGTGTTTCAAAATATTATAAGACGTGTCATTAAAATTAGACCTAGCGTTTCTGTCTTTAACTTCATCTAATATGCAATTAAAGTCACCGCCCATAATGAGGTTTTCAGGCGTTCTGTCTTGAATTATTTGTGGAAACATCATTTAGAAATTCACGACGCAATTGATGAGAGGTTGCCGCATAAAGGCACCTCAAATTTAAACTTGTGTTTAGTACATCAATTGGTGCACAAATCCATCGTCCATTTGTATCTGATGACGACGATATAACATCTTAGATGTACTACGCCATGCCAGTTGCAATGAAGATGAGCGACGACTAGTGAGACTACTACTTGTAGACACCAGGCTGAGAGTACGAGTCAAGTCAGGGAAGTCTGTAGAGTTTGAGACACCAATCGGCTCCCCACAGGGAGATGGTCTGTCTCCGGTGCTTTTCACCTGCTACTTTGCTGCCGCATTGAAATCTGTGCGGGAAAGTTCCACAAGACCAAACCCCCAGTGTCAATACTGGGCATGCGCTAGAGATGTAATATGCCGACGATGTGGATTTCATAGACGAGGAAAAGAAACCCCTTGACGAACTTCTCCCAATAGCTGCAAGCAAACTAAAAATTGAGAATCTCTTTATGAAGGAATCCAAAACAGAGTTCACCCATATATAATTTTGGACAAAGCATGAAACTATAGAAAATAACGACCCACTTCGTGGCGGCGAACCATGGAGGAAAGGTAAACTCCTGGGATCACTGCTTTGCAGTACTGCTGACATTGCTGCACGCTGTGTCATGGGGAACATAGCTTTCCAGTCCTTCTAGAAGCTATGGATTCATAGATCAAAGATGCCCTTGGTAAAAATGACTACGTTTATACAATGCAACCTGCGTATCCTTGATGCTGTATAACTGTAACAGCTGGGCAGCTTCAAAGGCAGCTCTAGACAAACTTGATGCCTGCCACCGCAAACACATATGACCCATCACTGGACACCGATGGCCAGACAGCATAATTTCCAACGATGCACTATACAAGATGTGTAATACGTCGCTGCTGTCTGTAAAAGTCGTGCAGAAAAGATGGTCCATGTTTGGCCATGTTCTAAGGATGCCAGAAGCGACACCAGCACAGAGAGCCTTGGAATTCGCCCTACTCGGAGCCAGCAAATACAAAGCCAGGAGAGGATGTCATTGCATAAATCTGCTAAGCGTGCTACGAGGTGACGTCAAGAAATCAGGACGCGGTACACTCAAGTCAAGAATGGACCTGAGGAAGCTAAGGATTTCGGTTGAGGACAAGACACAGTGGGAAAAAGCGAAGAAGGACTGATTGCAGGTCTAGGATGTTTCTACTACTACAGCCGCAGAATACAGGAATCATACATACATACAATTGGAAAGGTCCATTGAAGACGGACTAAGAGTTGTAAGAATTGCATGTCTACTATTTAATACATATGCTTTTGAATATTTTGAAACTAATTTGACTGGGCACAGTTGCTGCCATAGACAGCAACAGCACCCAGTCAAATTAGTTATAAAATATTCAACGGCTTACCTGTATAGATTTAAGGAAATTGATAGTCATGACATTCGCCGGGGATCGATTGAACCCAACACTGCGAAGTGTGGCTGGAGCTTAGCTAGAGGTGAGCGGGGCATAGCTAAGACTGGAAAGGTCCATTGCCGGCGCTGCCATTTTTCACTAGGGATTGTGGTCATTCACGTTCTCGCCAGATCTCCTAACACTAACGAGAGCGAGCTATATATATTTTTTTATTAACGAGAGCGTCTCTATTTAGATTGGAATCGTAGATTTAGGATATATTGTCTAGATTTCTCATGCGCATTAAGCGCATACCCTCACTGTTGGGGCTAGTTGTACTAGCTGGTGACCTCTGCTAATTGCTGCCTGTACATTTGCATCAGAAATAAAATAGTATTGTGATCTGTCCCACTGTACCCACGTACATATCTTAATCTCCGCTTCAACACTCGTCCCGAGCAAACTGACCAACATGGCTTCAGTAGTAATCTTGAGAAACTACCATTTACATCTAACAGGTAGACATTTTTGAAAATTTACCACTGGAATGACTGGCTTGATAATTGAGCCTATCATCCTAATGGTAAAGTGCCAAAAACAACGGTCTCCTGGTCTGCAAATGGGCATAGGATATTTCTATGACAATGGATGGATCTGAGCTGTCACCCAAGCATATGACGTCATAATTATTTATGTCATATGTAGGATGACGTCACAATCAAAATACGTGATGAATGATGTAAATAGCGTCATCAGGAACATTGAATAGTCCATCAAGGGTACGAATTTTATGTGTACGATTTAATCCCCGGGATTCAATCAATCAATCAATCAATCAATCAATCAATCAATCAATCAATCAATCAACTACTGCCAGTGTCGCGATGGAGAATGGGTGAGGCCACAGAATACACCATACAGTGTGCATTCAAAAGATAGTCTCATATGAATTCGCCAGTGTATCAGTATATCCGTTTTTTGTCTTGGTCCAGCGGAAAGATGTCTGGGTTGCTGATGCTATGCGGAATTGCAGGATGACGGTTCGATCCCCGACCGGGGAAATAATGATCAACAAAGTAAACTAACGGGTGCACTCCGTAGGCGAGGTTAGCACAGAAATTGAAGTCATAGTGTTGCCAGTGCGTTAAAAAACTAAGCACGCAAACAATCTTTATTGACAGATCCAACATGTGGACTTACAGACAATATTCAATATTCTGTTGAATATGTTGATACTAATTTGACTGGACATTGTACGAATTGTATGGCCTTACTATTTAATCAACATTCTGTTGAAAATTTGAAACTAATTTTCCGGGGCGTTGTAAGTTTTTTTACCATTATCAATTGCTTCACAGGCGTCATAGTCAAAATGCTTAGTGAATGACATCTCTAGCTCCATCGTGAATATTGAATAGTCCGTCAAGTGTACACGTTTTATGTCTACTTTTTAATCAACTTTCTGTTGAATATTTTGAAATTAATTTGACCGTGCACTGTTACGGCCATAGGCAGCAAAAGTACCCAGTCAAATTAGTTTCCGGATATTCAACACCTTACCCTGTATAGCTACTTTGAAATTGGGATTCTGGGAAGTCGTGAATCAAAGTATATAAATTGATTCCAACATGCTGAGAGAACGGACAGAGCTTAGCTAGAAATGGACCCCACCTTTGAATTTGTCATGAAAAATTTGATCATTAAACGGCCAATACCGCTTAATAATGTGTGGTCCACCCACTTGCAATAAGTGACCACATATTTTAGCAAGAGCATTCAGATACTTAACTTTGCCCTGCCAGACACATGTAGACCCAATCGTAATGGACCGATTCTCTTATGGAAAGACGGTATACGTTATCAAACCTGTCACCCAAGTGTTGACGTCATAATCAATTATGTCACATGTAGGCTGACTTCACAGTCAAAATACGCAATGAATGACGTTATCAGGAATGTTGAAAGGTCTGTAAGCTGTGCGAATTGTATGTTTTTACTATTTAATAAACATTCTGTTGAATATTTTGAAACTAATTTAACTGTGCTGCTGCTATAAGCACCGACAGCATCTAGTCAAATTAGTTTTAAAATGTTCAACAGCTCACCTCTATAGTTACCTTGAAAATTGGATTCTGGGAAGTCACGGGTGAAAGTATGTAATTCACAATGACGACGGCTATGAATATAGGCCAATCATCATCTCTTATTATATTTTAACCACCTCATGGCATAGCTGGTCAAACCGGCCCCTACAGTGATCTTGAGCAATGTCAAATTGCATGCCATGAGGGGACAGTTATTGATAATTTACCACTGGAATGACTCTCGAGACAGTCATTTCAGATTCCAGTGGCACTCTACACCAAATTTAGACAGTAAAGGTTTAATATATTATGACGACAATACCAGGTACTGTGTCTGTTTCATTTCCCTTATGTATTATAGCATAAAACACTGGGCTGAACTTTCGCGATAGTGTATAAATTTCCATTGGTATGTCTCGTAGGGCGTAGCGGCAAAGATTTTAATGTCGTGGACGCATTTTACTAGTCACTATATGTGTGGTAAATCTTAACAGTAAAACATGTATAATAATATTGTAGATCGTGAAAAATTAGACAAAATTCGCTTATAATAATGTACATGTGATTTTCATTGGTAATTCATTGTCCTTAATCCTTCACTGGGAAAAGATCCATGCATGCAATTATTTAGCACTATGTATAGGCAACTGATGGTACGAATTTCCAGTCAAAACGTCTGTCAATAACATTGTAACGGATGGTTAGATACAGAAATCAACAGAAAGGGTATGTATGTGCCAAGTTAGTAATGCCTGCAATGTGTTCGCTCCAAAAATTCCACCTATATGGTTAGGTAGGTATCTGAATATGCTAATGAAGTATTGAGTTTTATGCCATGAGAAAATTTAATTCGTTGTACACGATTTTATACCGAAAATTGGCTGAAATCTTAGCCAACTCAGTCTTCACTGCCGTGTTGTCTGTAGGTTATGCTCGGCCCCAGATTTTCACCCACATAAACTTGAGTTTAAAAAGTATAATTTAGCCTAAATTACGTTCAGCTGTAACCAATATGATATCATATCATTGCTAGCTATAGTTATAATTACATCAAATTCTACAATGAAATAATTCCATAGTCTGCAATTCCATACCGAAAAGTGGCGCTGGAAAAGACAACTGCTGGAAAATAATATATAGGCTGTTAAAGACTGGTGGGCAAGTATAGAAATGCAAGCACTTTGTAACAGCCATGAAAAAGACCTTACAGTGACAGTCAACTTTCTATTGAGTAGCCTTCCATAACCACTGATTTGTCCTATACGAAATATCTTTTTAGCATGTCTATTGATAAAGGCATGAAAAGCGGCCCTAGTGAAAAAGTGTTGCCGTTAAGAACAGTTAGTACGTGCGTTATTGTACGTCTGTATTGATTGAGCGAGTGCAGTATTTTCTATAAAAGTTAATAAGTAAACATAACAGAAACAGTTCAAGCTAAAATGTATAGAAACGCCGCTAGCCATTACAACTTATACAGTAAAAAGACAATGAGGTCAAAGAAAGTCAAAGAACTCCTTGGTCAATGGTGCGGCACAGGAGATGTGTTGATGAAACTTAAAATAATGAAATGTTTATTACTGCATAGTTCGTAATTATAGTCCGTACTATAGGACCGTACTTTGGAGGGTGAGTTTGGAGCAACCCAGGCCAGGCCATTCTTGGTTGGATGCTGAGCGATCCGCACATCGCTCACACACACCCTTCCTAGCTTGGCACATGGGCCGAGCGATACTATAAGGTAAGCTCATCCGGTACGAGTGCTAGGTGAAAATTAAAGACTTCTCAGTATGGCGTAATGTCTGGAGGATGGAGTGATGCGTGGGGCATATGATAAGAGAAAGGCACAGGTGTGGAAAGAGGTGGGAGAGGGAGGCATACTTTTTGAATTTTTGTCACAGGTTTCTTAGGCCCAGGCTCCTATGTTTTATATTTTTCATTTTGATTTGTGAGTATTTATTAGAAACTCTAAACGGCGGAGGCGCCTCGTTTCAGCATCATGAATAAATACGCGCCTATGCCATATAAACATTTTTACAATTTTAGAAAACGAAAGATGGCTCCAAATGGAGTCACCGGAAGGTATTTATAAACATAGGTATGTATTAAATACAATGTCAAGAACGGTTCAGGATGATGTCTCCATTCCGTTCAAAAATGATTTAGCAAAGACAAGCTGAAGTGCATGGGCACTGTCCCGAGAAACATGTCTCATTGTTCCACTAAACACTCTCATAGGAAATGTTCTCTTCCTTATTAACGGACTGAAAGTCTCTGCCATCTGCGACACTGGCATGGAGAGAGATAACCACACTTTGAACGGTGTGGAGATTTGCACTTTTTCCGTAGCAGACAGAGAAATTGGGCTTAGTACGATATGTGGTGAACGTTCTTGCGACAGCGATGGCGCCGACGCTGACACTTCCATTCTCTGGGCTGACCGTTGTTTAGTATGCTTAGTGTTGCTAGTAAGAATATCCCCTTGTGTTCATGACGCAAGGTTAGATGCTAACTACGCCTCATCCATTTTTACTTCGGATATGTCGAATTACACAACTGTTATGGTGTGTGATGTCTGGCAAGAGTGAGTAATGCCAAAGCACTGTGCCATGAATACAATTTTGCCCGTTTGGCAAACTGCCTTTATTAGTTCATGATCACGTTTCTTGTGATTAAGTAACTCGCCGCACCGTTTAAAAGTTTTTCCACAAGGCGGGCTGCCATCTGCTGCTGTCCACGTACACGCTGGGGGGAGAGAGAGAGAGAGAGAGAGAGCGACAGAGAGAGAGAGAGAGAGAGAGAGAGGGAGAGAGAGAGAGAGAGAGAGAGACGGGACCAATGAAAATCAACATCGATCCATAAGACAAACAAACAGACGTCAAAATCTGCCCGTCTGCCTAATAAAACAATGTACACGAGAGAGAGAGAGAGAGAGAGCGAGAGCGAGAGAGAATTAGCTATATATATATATATATATATATATATATATATATATATATATATATATATATATATATATATATATATATATATATATATATATATATATATATATATATATATATATATATATATATATATATATATATATATATATATATATATATAGAGAGAGAGAGAGAGAGAGAGAGAGAGAGAGAGAGAGAGAGAGGAGAGAGAGAGAGAGAGAGTTATATTAGAACGTGGATGCTGTTATAGTTTACTGCAGTTCTTGGATCCTTCCGTAATCCAGCCTCACTTTCGGTAGCAAAAATCCTACTCGCAAATGGCTGCTGTCTGCAGGAATTACGTACTATTAACAAAATCATCTGGGATTACGTGTGTTAGGGGGCTGGTATATATTTGTTATTAGTGAGGGTGTTAGTGGCACGTTTAAGGAAGCGAAGGGCCTTATCGGCGAGTAATGATGATATTTATGTTGGTGGTGGTGACGACACCATTTCTGATTTTAATACCAGTCGCGTGACGGCAGGTGAATCTGATGATTAGGTTTATGAATGCGGTAGTGCTTGATATAGGGGAAAGAATTGTTTTTTAAAAAGTTATGTCTATTAATAGTTGCATACTCTATGTTGATGGATATGTACGTGAACAGCGTTGGTGACGATCTCGGTCCCAGCGCCGTTTTGAATTTTCGCATGAATGATGAAATCTGACGTATCCGGTTTTGTGGTCTGGACAAGCGCATATGTTGATGGATTGTTGCGGGATAACATTGATTGATGCTTACTATGGCATAATGAATTCGTACGTATTTGTTTGCCTGTTGGCAGGTCATGTGTTTTTGACAGGCGATATGATGCTGTTCGCCCGTTTATGGACGGTTTTAATTACTACGCCCTGAGGGCGTTGATGATGGTGTAAACATGAGATGAGGTTATGTATTTATGATGCTGTTGATCGCTTATGGAGAATTGTGGCGTGGCGTGGGGTGTGAAGGACGGGTAGAGTTTGAAATGGGGATTTTTATGGACAGAATCATTGATCATACAAACTGGCTGAAAAATATCCTCACTCTATTTATGAGTATCGAATAGACGATTCGAGAACTTTTAGTGATTAGTTTTCCCATTCGTCTACGTCCAGTCATAGGGGAGATGGCTGGCACACCGTGGCCCAATCCATACAACGAACTAGGTTCTCTCGTACCAGCATCAGCTGCTGGCGATGAGTGGAATTTGAGGGAAGGGGTTGTGATGACTAAGTCCAGTGGTGGCGTGGACGCGGCTTGGATAACTGGAATCCTGGGGAGGGAGGGGTGTGTGGTGAAGGGATGGGGTGGGGGGAAGAGGTAAGGCTAAGGCTAACTCATCGCCCAACATTATTCTAGCAGGCGTGAAACCTGTGCTTGAATGAACAGAAGTGCGGTATGCCACGAGGGCATAAGGGAGCCGACGGTCCCAATCGTGTTTCCTTTGTTAACATGACTGCTAGGGTGCGGTTAAACCGCTCTACCATCACATCTCCATGCAGATGATAGGGAATGGTGCATGTCTTAACAATATGGGACAGTTTGCAGAGCTCGTTGATCAAACGGCTCTCAAAATTCGGACCTTGGTCGGAATGTAGCTCATAAGGCATACCAAAATGGCAGAAAACAGTGCTAGTCAGGACATCCGCGACCATAGCTGCCACTTGCTCTGGCACAGCAAATGCTTCTACCCACTTCGTAAAATACTCTTAGAGTACGAGGATGTATTTATTGTCCTCATCCATCATATTTAGGAGCCCGAGCACTCACTCCCATGGCGCACCTACGATTTTAATTTGTAAGGAGACCACGTTTCTTTGCCCAACAGCATGCCGCTGACAGGGTACGCATTTGACCACCCGTGTCTTCATACTATCGCATATGTTGATTCAGTGAAAGTGGGTTTTGATATGTTCACTAATTCGTTCAACAGCTAAATGTCCTGCGTTATCATGTAATTGTTCGAGTATCATAACTTGGAAACGCTCAAGGACAATAATACGGTTATGGATATCAAGAATGTCATTGTGCACATGGCATTCAGTATATCGTTGATAGAAATATTTTGCTGCGATTGATAATGAATCGATCAATACTCTGGAAGGGCATACCACATCCTGGATCCACGCTTATATGTGTCACATATGTGCGTCTGTTGCCCGTTCATGAGCGAGTTCAGCCCCATTCCAGTCTTCGCAATGAAGTTCAAGAAATGTTTTAGTTGACTGTAAGTCGTGTGTAATGGTAGTGGCCATTTCTAATTTCCCCTCGAGCCCAATTCGGCCCAGGGAATCAGCATTTACATGTAATTTGCCGAGTCGCTGAATGCCAGTGAAGTTGCATGCCTGCATGGATTCCTGCCACCTCGCCATTTAACCATCAGGGTTTTCTTAGATTCATGAGCCATCGTAGCAAGGCGTATGCAGATAAATGGCCGCCCATACAGAAAGTGTTTATAATACTTTGTGAAGCATACCGTGTCTAATGATTCTCACTTAGCGGTCGCGTAATGTTACACGATCCATAGCCTAGTACCTGCTCTGCTCCATCCTCTCCGACTTGGAATAGAATGGCGCCAAGTGCATAGCTGGATGCGTCCATATCTAGGATGAAATCATGGTGGGGGTTTGGATGAGCAAGAATCGCCGTTGGTGTTAGTTGTGCTTTCAGCGCCTTGAAAGCCTCCCCACATTCACTCGTCCACTCAATGAGTCGATCCCTTTTTGGTGATTTGGAATAATGGTGCTGCTGTCTCGCTGAAGTAGCGGATGTATCGGCGATAATATTGACAGAGCCCGAGGAAGCTGCAAGTGTCATTAACAGAAGTGGGGTTTTTCCATTCTGCCACTCTGCGGGTCTTTTTTGGGCTGCCATGCCATCGGCAGAAAGTCAAGCTCACATCTAAAGAACTGACATTTCTTTGAGTTGAGCTTTAGATTAGCGTTTTTAAAATGCTCTAATACCTCAGCCAAATTTGCCATGGTCTGCTCAAAAGTAGTGCCAAGACAATTATGTCATCAAGGTAGCAGATTCGCCACTGGAGCTTACAAAGCACCTGTTCCATTAGGCACTAGAATGTTCCAGGGGCATTGCACAAATCGTAGGACATTTTACGTAATTAAAACAGGTTGTCTTTGCATGTAAAATCATATTTTCACGATCGGCAACCTTCATGGCGACCTACCAATATCCACTCGCCAGATCCAGATGACAGAAACACCTAGCGCCCGCCAACGAATCCAGTGTTTGGCCGATTCGAGGCAGAGGATATGCATCCTTGATGCTAAGGTCGTGCACGCGCATGTAGGCAATGCAAAAGTGCAATGACCCATCCTTTTTACCGGCGAGGATTATGGGGCTGGCCCGGGGAGATGCAGAGGGTTTGATAACGCCTGTTTTAACATGCCCATTACCTATTGGTGTGCTTCTTCTTCCTTGTGGATGGGGAGACGTTGGATTGGTAGACAAACTGGTCAATTGTGGCTGGTGTCAATTGAATTGTGTACAAAGTGCGTTTCTCCAAGGTCTAGATCGCCTGAGGAGAAACTTTCCCTGTACTTGTATAATAAATGGCGTACGTCACGCTTGTGTTCTCCACTTAGGCCCAGCGTGACACGTAAATAGAGATCGTGTAGGTATTCTTGTAAGTTGTCGTGGGCTAGCGCTGATGGGGTGTGTGTGTTGGTCTGATTTTTCACCGAAATCACTTCCACCAAGTGGCCACAGCGACCACCAGGGGAGATGGTTAAGGCATCTGCTATGCCGTTTAGACTCGGTCCATGGGGAGGTAATCGTTAGCTGTGCTATGGTTAAATCCAATTGCTCAAAGATTCCCTGCTAGGGCCGCGCGCTACAATAATTAATGTTTTAGCAGTGAAATCCTTCCTTTGGCTTAAGAGCGATCTTACAAGGTACCAGTAAAGGTACTGTGAAAATGTATGAAACATCACCGTTTTGCTTCTAGCCGCCGAGAAACCTCTAGCGATTTGAGTGGTCGGTTCTAACCAAACCAGTGGAGGGATTCACCAAGACAATTATTGACCAGATTGCGGGAACATTTTTTATAGGCGTGAAAGACTGGTGGCCAAGTATAAGAATGCGGTCCACTATGTAACTGCAGTGGAGCCGTGAAAGAGACTTTACAGTAACAGTCATCTTTCTATTGGGCAGCCGTCCCTAGCTGCTGATATATCATATGCGAAATATCTGAGCTTATATTAGGTTAAAGGAGAAGCCGTTTCGCGTTAAACGCACGAAAACGGCCCTAGTTTAAAAGTGGTGCCGTTAAGAACAGTTAGTGCGTGCGTTATTGTATGTATGTAGTATAAATTGAGCGAGTGTAGTATTTTCTATAAAAGTTAGTAAGTAAACATAACAGAACAGCGTTCTCGCTCAAATTTCTAGAAACGGCGTTCGCCGTTACAACTTGTATAGTAAAAAAAGACAATACGGTCTAACTGACCCGTTGCACCCACTTGTAGTCGGTGGGAAAATAAATAATAACTTATGATCGCATATTAGTCATCGGCGAGGATGATAAGATAAACAAACCGTCATGTACGCCTTTCCGTTAACGGCAGACTGAAAGGTTCTAGCACCTATTTTGGCATCTGCGCCGTTGGAGATTGATGTACACAGTTCTCAGCAGAAGCTACCACCTATTAGTCATCAGTGCCATTCGAGCTGAAGAAAGTCAAAGAACGCCTTGCTCAACGGTGTTGCACATGAGAGAAGTTGTTAAAACTTAAAATAATGAAATGTTTCTTACTACATTGTTCGTAATTAACGTTGGCTGGTAGAAGGTGAATTCCTGCTTCTTGAAAAGAGCACACGTTGGTTACTGTTGGTTGTGTTCTATAGAATGTTAGTATACACGTCACAAGACGAACGGCGTCGCACGCTCAGGTGTGTCGTCGAATGCAATGTTCTCAGTGAAAACTTACTGTATAACCCTAAGCACTTAGTTGGTATGTAGCACTAGATACGCGCTATTAGTTACCAGGTTTCTAGGTGGCTCAACCAAGTTGGTGAGATATCGTCAAATGGCCTGGAAACGGCCCACTGATTTAATTTAGGATGGTAATGTTCGAAAACGGCGTGGCTAGTATTCCCGCAGTCTGTCACTCGTTAGTTTGTGGAGTGTGGCGTGGCAGCCGTTTTAAGTTGGCTGGGAACATTTTATTTCATTTGGTTTATAGGCCTTTATGCAAGGGTCTTTACAAAAACTGCGTCTGTGCATTTATGATGGGGTATGCCTCTGATCACGGAATCCGACGACGTTTGAAGCATGCTATCTGTTCCAGTTTTAGCTATGCCCCACCCATCTTTAGCTAAGCTTCACCCATACCTTGCACTTGTTGGGATCCATCGATCCCTGAACTCTCTGACTATCAATTTCTACAGCAGCAAAAACGCCCAGTCAAATTAGTCTCAAAATCTTCGACAGAATGTTTATTAAATAGTAAAAACATACAATTCGTATAACGCGTCGGACTATGAACCGTTTAAGATGGACTAAATCGAGTCATTCATGACGTAATTATTATGACGTCGTTATACACGGCACATAGTTAATTATGACGTTCTATGATGGATGGATAAATTGGAAAGGTCCATTGCGAATTCCCATACATTTCATGGGTATCTCGAGACGCATTGGATGGATAACATTTAATTAATCTCAAATCAAATCAATATAGGACTTAGAATGTAAACAAGTTTCACGTTGATCGACCAAAACAATATCTTGCCAGCCATTTTGAAAAAGAAATTTTGTTTTCAGTCCAATAGAAGACAATTTAGATTTTTAAATTTTTCACAAATATTCGACTATCCGTATGGTATGCAAATATTCATGCGTATTGGTCTATTCGAATGTGTATCAAAAAAATTCCCCCATTCAGACTGAACGCTAATGTTAAATCAGTACGAACGTGCTTTTGAAGCCGCTTTTGATCGTGCCAGAATACCAATACTGGCGAGCACATCAGACGATTTCATATACAGCCCGCGTCTTTTTCTTATAGTTTTTCTGCACGATATGGAAATAGTCTGTTTCGTGGGACACCATTCCCCATATAACTGCTATATTGTCAAGCAGAAGTCCAATCGGCATCAGAACTACTGCGCCTAGAACCAAAGCGAAATATTTAAGACAACCTAGGTGACGCATACTGAGCGATTTGACAGCTCCTAAGAAAAACATGTATAGGTAAACGCCGTATACTGTGTTATATGTGGCACACACAAGAAATGACATATGATAACTATTGATCAAGATATTAGCGATTGTTGCAACGGGCATGCATATAAGTGTGGAAACAATCAGAATTAAACCGAATTTATGCTTCGGTTTTATTTTCGAACTCAATGCTGTAAGTAGAACACCGTTAAACCACCTCTTCCGTTGTCTGACGTAATCCAAAATCGTGAATGGGCTCTTTTCACACATGTGTCCTTCAATAAAGTCAAAGCGATAACCTTTAGCAATAGCAACTGCACCAAAGAAACAGTCCTCAGCGATCGAACCTTCAGGACCGTGATCATATGATACATCTCTTTCCGCGCCCACATTGGCAACGACGAATGAGCCTTTCCAGTTGAAATATGGTTTGTGAAGAACTTTTAAACAGAATCGGAGAGCTCCGTAGTCGAAAGCAACACGACTGCTATCAATTAAGGTCACACACCTATCACTACCCGGCCGTGAGTATATATGATAACGCCTTGGCCAAACTGGCTCTTCCCCTCGCAGACAAAGTTTAGTATTCCTATAACACTATCCTCTGTTAGCTTGGTCTCCTCGTCCAAATGAACTATCCAATCATCATCAGTTAGTGTATTAATCCCGGGCTCTAAACAATACTGGAGAGCGCGGGCTTTGAACATGCTTCCTGTTTGCGAGGAGTAGTTTCGAGGAACGACTGTTTCCTGAGTTTTTATGGTTCTTGCCAAATTGATCTCTTCATCGGACACAACTTCTATCATGTACTTCTCTATGCCTACGCTGTCAATAATTGTAGTATTCTGTTGTACATTCTTCTGAACAAGTTCCGGAAACATACCACGTGTAACCACCCGGAAACAGATGAATGGCGCCTGCAGAAGAGAACTCCGCAACTTTGGTGCTACTGGGAAGAGTGAGAAAAGAACGAAGCCAAGAATATTGGTAATGACGAAAGGTGTAGTGAAAGCAATCAACAGATGTGTAGTATCCACTAATACCTTTGTTAACCGGTCTTGCCATGTATTTCCGGTAATATAAATAACTGTTGTAAGGAGCCTTCGTGCTAAAGCCTGGAGAAACACGAAGCAGATCAGAAGAACCACCATGCACATATGACGGAGCTGCATCCTAAGAGCCATTGTCAGACAGTGCTGGTATGTTGTGTTTCCTGAGTTGCTTCCTCTTTGTCGAAATTCTGAAATGATAAAATTGTGTTGAATCATGATTATTGTCTGTTGGCGGATAAATGAGCAGGTCGGCGGGTAAACGGGCGGATTGGTGGTTGGATGAGTGGTCGGGTGGGTGGCCGAGCCGACGGATGCGTACATGTGCTTGCGGGAGGGTGGACTTCCGGACGGGAGAACGAGGGGCGTGAGTGTGTGTCGCTGGTTGGGTGGATCGGTGAGATGGAGGGAGGGAGGAAGGAAGGGAGAGACAGAGGGAGAGAGAGGGGCGGTGTGTGGGTGGGCGAGTGAGTGAGTGAGGCGGGTGTGTGTGTGTGTGTGTGTGTGTGTGAGTGAGTGGAGTGAGTGAGTGAGTGAGTGAGTGAGTGAGTGAGTGAGTGAGTGAGTGAGCGAGCGAGTGAGTGAGTGAATGAGTGAGTGAGTGGGGGAGGGAGGGAGGGATGGCTGAAGGGAAGGCAGGATGGAGTGAGGGATGGAGGGAAGCTAGGGAGGGAGGGTGAGTGGCTGGGGTGGTGGCGTGGTGGGTGTCTGTGAGAGAGTGAGATAGGGAGAGAGTGAGAGTAGGGGAGTGAGAGAGTAGGTTAGTGTGCGTGCGCACGTGCACGCACGTATTTGTGAGGTATGGAGGGAGAGAGGGGTTGAGGAATGGGTTGATTGATGGACTGTGTGAGTGAGTCAGTGGTCAACGAGCGGGTGGGCCTGTGGGTGGGCGGACGCATTTCGCGTGTGGAAGGGCAGGAAGGCTGGTGGGCACGTGTGTGTACGTGCGTGTGCGCGTGCGTGCGTGCGTGCGTGCGTGCGTGCGTGCGTGCGTGCGTGTGCGTGTGAGGGTGTGTGTGTTGTGGTTGGGGGGGGGGGAGGTTGTGGTGGGGAAGTGGGGTCGGAGTGGGCGAGTTGTGGTTAAAGTAGGATTCGGGAGGGAGTAAATGTATTGATGACTCCATCTTGGTATTGAATAAGGCAACCATGAGGATGGTCGTTAAGCAGAGGCTATCTTTAGGAGAGATTTGGGTGCATTATTTTGCATACGTTTTATGTTTGCTGATAACATTAAGCTGAACTTGTGAAGGAATGAAAAATAAATAATGCCCAATGACCAGGGGTGAAGTTGTAAAGTCGACTGAGCACGCAAGTGGGGGCAGACAAAGTCCCGATATATACGATAAATCCACTTTTGATCAGAGATACAATTTAGTGTTAACTACAAAGTATTTACCTAGATGTAGGTACGCGACGTTATACGCCTACATATGATTATTAAGGCACAGGCTTGATCTATATGCAGCACACAAGGTGCATTTACGAAGCGCCCCAAACTTCAGCGGCCTCCAGAATGTCACACCAAATGGTTTCAATTTTTGCTTTTTGGCGCCTTGAGTAACTTCTCGATACCCGAATTTTTAATCTTGAAAATGCGTAGTTGGTTTCCGAAGCTCTTGTTGGCTTAGTTGCACATCACTGTGACAACACACCAGTTCTGAAGGCGCTTTATAGGGATTCACGGTATTAAAAACGAATACCGGTAAACATAGTAATTGCCATACCGTATTACACTTATACCGGTATACCTTCAATACAGGTATTAATATAATGGACCTTTCCGGTTTTAGCTATGCCCCGCCCCTAGCTAATCTCCACCGACACCTCGCTCGTGTTGGGATAGATCGATCTCTGAACACCCTGGCCATTAATTTCCAGAAAACTACACAGGTAAGCTCTTGAATATTTTAAAACTAATTTGACTGGGTGCTGTTGCTGCCTAAGGCAGCAACAGCGCCCAGTCAAATTACTTTCAAAATATTCAACAGCATGTTTATTAAATAGCAAAGAATTACAAAGACATACAATTCATAAAACGGACAATTTGAGATTTGATGACGGTCTATATGGAACCCTTTGTAACGCAATGAGTATGACGTCATCATACACGCGTTGAGCTGATTATGACGTCATAGGGCATACTGTGTTTCACGTTTGGACCCCATAATTTACAATACATTCCTGGGCCGATATATATCAACGAGGTTGACAATTCACGCGATGACGTCATAGCATGAATTCTATGGCGTGTGAAAATTCATGAATTTAAACAGAATTTTAACAGTGATAGAGTTTGTGAAAATCTGTCACATTCGTTTCAATTTATAAAATATTATAACAACTTTCATTTTGGTGATTTTAATTGAAAACTAATTCTTGTTTGTGATCTAATTTAACGAAATTTGATGGGGCGACATATTTTTTTCATGGCATTGTTTTAGTCTGTCAGTCGGTCGGTCGGATGTCGGTTGTCGGTCTGTCAGTCGGTCAGCCAGCCAGCCAGTCAGCCAACCAGTCAGTCAGTCAGTCAGTCAGTCAGCCAGTCAGCCAGCCAGCCAGCCAGCCAGCCAGCCAGCCAGCCAGCCAGTCAGTCAGCCAGCCAGCCAGTCAGTTAGCCAGCCAGCCAGCCAGCCAACCAGCCAGCCAGCCAGCCAGCCAGCCAGCCAGCCAGCCAGCCAGCCAGTCAGCCATCCAGCCAGCCAGTCAGCCAGCCAGCCGAACAGTCAGCCGGCCAGCTAGCCTACCAGCCATTCCGTCATCCAGTCAGTCGGTCATCCAGCCAACCAACCAGGCAGTGAGTCCGCCAGTCAGCCAGCCATCAAAGCCTATTTCACTCTCTAGTTTGAGTTTAACGAGAACATTGTAGGCGTCGAGTACACATCGTACCAAAACTAGGTCAGGGTGATTTCGGTGTGATCTCGGTGTGACATTGGTCGGTCGGTCAGTCGGTCGGTCGATCCAGTCGGTCGGTTCTATGGTGTGTGAATAATCCATCCATTCATTTCATAGCCGTAATATCACACAGACAGTTGCTATGCTAACTATTTGTATGGCTTTTAGCGCATAGCCTCTCTCTATCTATGCTGGGATGATTATATATTGCATCACGACTTCATCGTTTAGAGCTTCGTGGCACCAAGAGATAACCTGCTAGGATGCCATGAAGTGGGGGTACTGGGGGTAGGGTCGTACGACGGATGGGGCATCTACCAGACTTACTGTGAGATAACTATAGCATATTACACCATAGAAGCAGCTTATAGCTATTATAGGTTCGGCACCATTCGTAGGTTTGGGCTGTCCTTCATCATAGACCTAACTTATCAGAGAAACCATTCTCCTGTCCGGTGACTAAGTCAATTAACCTTTCAAGTCTATCAATCTGATGTTATATGACGTCATAATCAGCGAAGCGGCATGTAGGATGACATCATAATCACAAGGTCATAAATGATTCTATATAGCTCGTCTTTATCTCTCAATAATCCGACACATTGTACGAATTATATGTGTCTACTATTTAATAAACATGCTGTTGAATATTTTGAAACTATTTTTACTGGACGCTGTTGTTGCCATAGGCAGGAACAGCGCCCAGTCAAATTAGTTCCAAAATATTCAATGGCTTACCTGTATAGCTTTCTGGAAATTGATAGTCAGAGGTCGATCGATCCCAAGAGGAGCAAGGCGTGGCTGGACTT
>CM067361.1:41578374-41601031 GCA_034401795.1 Chaetoderma sp. LZ-2023a
CACGACACGACGATGTTGAGTAATGATGATATTTATGTTGGTGGTGGTGACGACACCATTTCTGATTTTAATACCAGTCGCGTGACGGCAGGTGAATCTGATGATTAGGTTTATGAATGCGGTAGTGCTTGATATAGGGGAAAGAATTGTTTTTAAAAAAGTTATGTCTATTAATAGTTGCATACTCTATGTTGATGGATATGTACGTGAACAGCGTTGGTGACGATCTCGGTCCCAGCGCCGTTTAGAATTTTCGCATGAATGATGAAATATGACGTATCCGGTTTTGTGGTCTGGACAAGCGCATATGTTGATGGATTGTTGCAGGATGCCATTGATTGATGCTTACTATGGCATAATGAATTCGTACGTATTTGTTTGCCTGTTGGCAGGTCATGTGTTTTTGACAGGCGATATGATGCTGTTCGCCCGTTTATGGACGGTTTTAATTACTAAGCCCTGAGGGCTTTGATGATGGTGTAAACATGAGATGAGGTTATGTATTTATGATGCTGTTGATCGCTTATGGAGAACTGTGGCGTGGCGTGGGGTGTGAAGGACGGGTAGAGTTTGAAATGGGGATTTTTATGGACAGAAGAATCATTGATCATACAAACTGGCTGAAAAATATCCTCACTCTATTTATGAGTATCGAATAGACGATTCGAGAACTTTTAGTGATTAGTTTTCCCATTCGTCTACGTCCAGTCATAGGGGAGATGGCTGGCACACCGTGGCCCAATCCATACAACGGACTAGGTTCTCTCGTACCAGCATCAGCTGCTGGCGATGAGTGGAATTTGAGGGAAGGGGTTGTGATGACTAAGTCCAGTGGTGGCGTGGACGCGGCTTGGATAACTGGAATCCTGGGGAGGGAGGGGTGTATGGTGAAGGGATGGGGTGGGGGGAAGAGGTGGACTGGGGATTTTGGGATTGGATAAGTTGGGATTGGTTGAATTTGGAGTTATTTTTATATGGGGTATGGTGGACTGGAATTGGAGGGTACCAAAATTGTCGTTTGACCGGCTCATTATAACAGGTCACGGGTCCATCAGACCCTTGTACTTCTACACTGCCTATTATATATATATATATATATATATATATATATATATATATATATATATATATATATATATCGCCGCTAACGAAGCAGGGAGGCCGGAACCGGCTTCAGCTTGGGGTAGCTCGATAACCAGCAAAATAGCGTGAAGTGGGTTGGAATGGGAAGATGAACGTGGAATAACTTTCCCACCCTTCTCCTTAGACGACACAAACGAAAAGGTCTTCAGATACGGCTTACCAGACATGGTAGACCCGAGCTGAGGAGGGAGAATGCGAGAAAGAATCGTCGTCATCATTAACCGGCTGTTGGGCCATCTCCTGGCTTGGTAGGAGAGGGGCCCCGAACCTGAACTGTCATGCAGGGGCTTGGTGGCGGAGTACCTGTCTCGGTAGAGACATCGGTCTGGGTGCCTGCGTCTAACAGCATACCAGGCCCGAGCTCAGGCCCGGGGAGATGCAGAGGGTTTGATAACGCCTGTTTTAACATGCCCATTACCTGTTGGTGTGCTTCTTCTTCCTTGTGGATGGGGAGACGTTGGATTGGTAGACAAACTGGTCAATTGTGGCTGGTGTCAATTGAATTGTGTACAAAGTGCGTTTCTCCAAGGTCTAGATCGCCTGAGGAGAAACTTTCGCTGTACTTGTATAATAAATGGCGTACGTCACGCTTGTGTTCTCCACTTAGGCCCAGCGTGACACGTAAATAGAGATCGTGTAGGTATTCTTGTAAGTTGTCGTGGGCTAGCGCTGATGGGGTGTGTGTGTTGGTCTGATTTTTCACCGAAATCACTTCCACCAAGTGGCCACAGCGACCACCAGGGGAGATGGTTAAGGCATCTGCCATGCCGTTTAGACTCGGTCCAAGGGGAGGTAATCTTTAGCTGTGCTATGGTTAAATCCAATTGCTCAAAGATTCCCTGCTAGGGCCGCGCGCTACAATAATTAATGTTTTAGCAGTGAAATCCTTCCTTTGGCTTAAGAGCTATCTTACAAGGTACCAGTAAAGGTACTGTGAAAATGTATGAAACATCACCGTTTTACTTCTAGCCGGCGAGAAACCTCTAGAGATTTGAGTGGTCGGTTCTAACCAAACCAGTGGAGGGATTCACCAAGACAATTATTGACCAGATTGCGGGAATAGCGTAGGAAGCGACAACTGCTTGAAAATTTTTTATAGGCCGTGAAAGACTGGTGGCCAAGTATAAGAATGCGGTCCACTATGTAACTGCCGTGGAGCCGTGAAAGAGACTTTACAGTAACAGTCATCTTTCAATTGAGCAGCCGTCCCTAGCTGCTGATATATCATATGCGAAATATCTGAGCTTTTATTAAGTTAAAGGAGAAGCCGTTTCGCGTTAAACGCACGAAAACGGCCCTAGTTTAAAAGTGGTGCCGTTAAGAACAGTTAGTGCGTGCGTTATTGTATGTATGTAGTATAAATTGAGCGAGTGTAGTATTTTCTATAAAAGTTAGTAAGTAAACATAACAGAACAACGTTCTCGCTCAAATTTCTAGAAACGGCGCTCGCCGTTACAACTTGTATAGTAAAAAAAGACAATACTGTCTAACTGACCCGTTGCACCCACTTGTAGTCGGTGGGAAAATAAATAATAACTTATGATCGCATATTAGTCATCGGCGAGGATGATAAGATAAACAAACCGTCATGTACGCCTTTCCGTTAACGGCAGACTGAAAGGTTCTAGCACCTATTTTGGCATCTGTGCCGTTGGAGATTGATGTACAAAGTTCTCAGCAGAAGCTACCACCTATTAGTCATCAGTGCCATTCGAGCTGAAGAAAGTCAAAGAACGCCTTGCTCAACGGGGTTGCACATGAGAGAAGTTGTTAAAACTTAAAATAATGAAATGTTTCTTACTACATTGTTCGTAATTAACGTTGGCTGGTAGAAGGTGAATTCCTGCTTCTTGAAAAGAGCACACGTTGGTTACTGTTGGTTGTGTTCTATAGAATGTTAGTATACACGTCACAAGACGAACGGCGTCGCACGCTCAGGTGTGTCGTCGAATGCAATGTTCTCAGTGAACACTTACTGTATAACCCTAAGCACTTAGTTGGTATGTAGCACTAGATACGCGCTATTAGTTACCAGGTTTCTAGGTGGCTCAACGTTTAATATTTTGGGGCTAATATGGCTGGAGGCAGATGCTGCCTTAGGTAGCTACAGTGTCCGGTCAAATTAGTTTCCCAAAATATTTTTAACAGCTTACCTGTTACCTTGAAGACTCGCAACTAGTATAAGTCTGCCTGTCTACCTCCCTTCATGTTTGCCTGCCTGCCTGCCTTACTGTATGCCTGCCTGCCCGCCCGCCTGCGTGTCTCAGCGAGTGCGTGCATGCGTGCGTGTAAGTGCAATTATTGTACACATGTCTATTTGTACATACCTGTGTATATAATTATATATTATTGTACATAGTGTATATATGTTTTGAGGGCCTCGGGAACATCAGGCCACTGACGATGTACCCTCTTGAAATAAAGGTTATTATTATTATTATTATTTATTATTAACCAAGTTGGTGAGATATCGTCAAATGGCCTGGAAACGGCCCACTGATTTAATTTAGGATGGTAATGTTCGAAAACGGCGTGGCTAGTATTCCCGCAGTCTGTCACTCGTTAGTTTGTGGAGTGTGGCGTGGCAGCCGTTTTAAGTTGGCTGGGAACATTTTATTTCATTTGGTTTATAGGCCTTTATGCAAGGGTCTTTACAAAAACTGCGTCTGTGCATTTATGATGGGGTATGCCTCTGATCACGGAATCCGACGACGTTTGAAGCATGCTATCTGTTCCAGTTTTAGCTATGCCCCACCCATCTTTAGCTAAGCTTCACCCATACCTTGCACTTGTTGGGATCCATCGATCCCTGAACTCTCTGACTATCAATTTCTACAGCAGCAACAACGCCCAGTCAAATTAGTCTCAAAATCTTCGACAGAATGTTTATTAAATAGTAAAAACATACAATTCGTATAACGCGTCGGACTATGAACCGTTTAAGATGGACTAAATCGAGTCATTCATGACGTAATTATTATGACGTCGTTATACACGGCACATAGTTAATTATGACGTTCTATGATGGATGGATAAACTGGAAAGGTCCATTGCGAATTCCGATACATTTCATGGGTATCTCGAGACGCATTGGATGGATAACATTTAATTAATCTCAAATCAGATCAATATAGGACTTAGAATGTAAACAAGTTTCACGTTGATCGACCAAAACAATATCTTTCCAGCCATTTTGAAAAAGAAATTTAGTTTTCAGTCCAATAGAAGACAATTAAAATTTTTTAATTTTTCATAAATATTCGACTATCCGTATGGTATGAAAATATTCATGCGTATTGGTCTATTCGAATGTGTATCAAAAAAATTCCCCCATTCAGACTGAACGCTAATGTTAAATCAGTACGAACGTGCTTTTGAAGCCGCTTTTGATCGTGCCAGAATACCAATACTGGCGAGCACATCAGACGATTTCATATACAGCCCGCGTCTTTTTCTTATAGTTTTTCTGCACGATATGGAAATAGTCTGTTTCGTGGGACACCATTCCCCATATAACTGCTATATTGTCAAGCAGAAGTCCAATCGGCATCAGAACTACTGCGCCTAGAACCAAAGCGAAATATTTAAGACAACCTAGGTGACGCATACTGAGCGATTTGACAGCTCCTAAGAAAAACATGTATAGGTAAACGCCGTATACTGTGTTATATGTGGCATACACAAGAAATGACATATGATACCTATTGATCAAGATATTAGCGATTGTTGCAACGGGCATGCATATAAGTGTGGAAACAATCAGAATTAAACCGAATTTATGCTTCGGTTTTATTTTCGAACTCAATGCTGTAAGTAGAACACCGTTAAACCACCTCTTCCGTTGTCTGACGTAATCCAACATCGTGAATGGGCTCTTTTCACACATGTGTCCTTCAATAAAGTCAAAGCGATAACCTTTAGCAATAGCAACTGCACCAAAGAAACAGTCCTCAGCGATCGAACCTTCAGGACCGTGATCATATGATACATCTCTTTCCGCGCCCACATTAGCAACGACGAATGAGCCTTTCCAGTTGAAATATGGTTTGTGAAGAACTTTTAAACAGAATCGGAGAGCTCCGTAGTCGAAAGCAACACGAATGCTATCAATTAAGGTCACACACCAATTCACTACCCAGCCGTGAGTATATATGATAACGCCTTGGCCAAACTGGCTCTTCCCCTCGCAGACAAAGTTTAGTATTCCTATAACACTATCCTCTGTTAACTTGGTCTCCTCGTCCAAATGAACTATCCAATCATCATCAGTTAGTGTATTAATCCCAGGCTCTAAACAATACTGGAGAGCGCGGGCTTTGAACATGCTTCCTGTTTGCGAGGAGTAGTTTCGAGGAACGACTGTTTCCTGAGTTTTTATGGTTCTTGCCAAATTGATCTCTTCATCGGACACAACTTCTATCATGTACTTCTCTATGCCTACGCTGTCAATAATTGTAGTATGCTGTTGTACATTCTTCTGAACAAGTTCCGGAAACATACCACGTGTAACCACCCGGAAACAGATGAATGGCGCCTGCAGAAGAGAACTCCGCAACTGTGGTGCTACTGGGAAGAGTGAGAAAAGAACGAAGCCAAGAATATTGGTAATGACGAAAGGTGTAGTGAAAGCAATCAACAGATGTGTAGTATCCACTAATACCTTTGTTAACCGGTCTTGCCATGTATTTCCGGTAATATAAATAACTGTTGTAAGGAGCCTTCGTGCTAAAGCCTGGAGAAACACGAAGCAGATCAGAAGAACCACCATGCACATATGACGGAGCTGCATCCTGAGAGCCATTGTCAGACAGTGCTGGTATGTTGTGTTTCCTGAGTTGCTTCCTCTTTGTCGAAATTCTGAAATGATAAAATTGTGTTGAATCATGATTATTGTCTGTTGGCGGATGAATGAGCAGGTGGGCGGGTAAACGGGCGGGTTGGTGGTTGGATGAGTGGTCGGGTGGGTGGCCGAGCCGACGGATGCGTACATGTGCTAGCGGGAGGGTGGACTTCCGGACGGGAGAACGAGGGGCGTGAGTGTGTGTCGGTGGTTGGCTGGATCGGTGAGATGGAGGGAGGGAGGAAGGAAGGGAGAGACAGAGGGAGAGAGAGGGGCGGTGTGTGGGTGGGCGAGTGAGTGAGTGAGGCGGGTGTGTGTGTGTGTGTGAGTGAGTGAGTGAGTGAGTGAGTGAGTGAGTGAGTGAGTGAGTGAGTGAGCGAGCGCGTGAGTGAGTGAATGAGTGAGTGAGTGGGGGAGAGAGGGAAGGATGGTTGAAGGGAAGGCAGGATGGAGTGAGGGATGGAGGGAAGCTAGGGAGGGAGGGTGAGTGGCTGGGGTGGTGGCGTGGTGGATGTCTGTGAGAGAGTGAGATAGGGAGAGAGTGAGAGTAGGGGAGTGAGAGAGTAGGTGAGTGTGCGTGCGCACGTGCACGCACGTATTTGTGAGGTATGGAGGGAGAGAGGGGTTGAGGAATGGGTTGATTGATGGACTGTGTGAGTGAGTCAGTGGTCAACGAGCGGGTGGGCCTGTGGGTGGGCGGACGCATTTCGCGTGTGGAAGGGCAGGAAGGCTGGTGGGCACGTGTGTGCACGTGCGTGTGCGCGTGCGTGCGTGCGTGCGTGTGCGTGTGAGGGTGTGTGTGTTGTGGTTGGGGGGGGGGAGGTTGTGGTGGGGAAGTGGGGTCGGAGTGGGCGAGTTGTGGTTAAAGTAGGATTCGGGAGGGAGTAAATGTATTGATGACTCCATCTTGGTATTGAATAAGGCAACCATGAGGATGGTCGTTAAGCAGAGGCTATCTTTAGGAGAGATTTGGGTGCATTATTTGCATACGTTTTATGTTTGCTGATAACATTAAGCTGAAATTGTGAAGGAATGAAAAATAAATAATGCCCAATGACCAGGGGTGAAGTTGTAAAGTCGACTGAGCACGCAAGTGGGGGCAGACAAAGTCCCGATATATACGATAAATCCACTTTTGATCAGAGATACAATTTAGTGTTAACTACAAAGTATTTACCTAGATGTAGGTACGCCACGTTATACGCCTACATATGATTATTAAGGCACAGGCTTGATCTATATGCAGCACACAAGGTGCATTTACGAAGCGCCCCAAACTTCAGCGGCCTCCAGAATGTCACACCAAATGGTTTCAATTTTTGCTTTTTGGCGCCTTGAGTAACTTCTCGATACCCGCATTTTTAATCTTGAAAATGCGTAGTTGGTTTCCGAAGCTCTTGTTGGCTTAGTTGCACATCACTGTGACAACACACCAGTTCTGAAGGCGCTTTATAGGGATTCACGGTATTAAAAACGAATACCGGTAAACATAGTAATTGCCATACCGTATTACACTTATACCGGTATACCTTCAATACAGGTATTAATATAACGGACCTTTCCGGTTTTAGCTATGCCCCGCCCTTAGCTAATCTCCACCGACACCTCGCTCGTGTTGGGATAGATCGATCTATGGCCATTAATTTCCAGAAAACTACACAGGTAAGCTCTTGAATATTTTAACAGCGCCCAGTCAAATTACTTTCAAAATATTCAACAGCATGTTTATTAAATAGCAAAGAATTACAAAGACATACAATTCATAAAACGGACAATTTGAGATTTGATGACGGTCTATATGGAACCCTTTGTAACGCAATGAGTATGACGTCATCATACACGCGTTGAGCTGATTATGACGTCATAGGGCATACTGTGTTTCACGTTTGGACCCCATAATTTACAATACATTCCTGGGCCGATATATATCAACGAGGTTGACAATTCACGCGATGACGTCATAGCATGAATTCTATGTCGTGTGAAAATTCATGAATTTAAACAGAATTTTAACAGTGATAGAGTTTGTGAAAATCTGTCACATTCGTTTCAATTTATAAAATATTATAACAACTTTCATTTTGGTGATTTTAATTGAAAACTAATTCTTGTTTGTGGTCTAATTTAACGAAATTTCATGGGGTGACATATTTTTTTCATGGAAATGTTTTAGTCAGTCAGTCGGTCGGTCGGATGTCGGTTGTCGGTCTGTCAGTCGGTCAGCCAGCCAGCCAGTCAGCCAACCAGTCAGTCAGTCAGTCAGTCAGCCAGCCAGCCAGCCAGCCAGCCAGCCAGCCAGCCAGCCAGCCAGCCAGCCAGCCAGTCAGTCAGTCAGTCAGTCAGCCAGCCAAACAGCCAGCCATCCAGCCAGCCAGCCAGCCAGCCAGCCAGCCAGCCAGCCAGCCAAACAGCCAAACAGCCAGCCAAACAGCCAAACAGCCAGCCAGACAGCCAGCCAGCCAACCAGCCAACCAGCCAGCCAGCCAGCCAGCCAGCCAGCCAGCCAGCCAGCCAGCCAGCCAGCCAGCCAGCCAGCCAGCCAGTCAGTTAGCCAACCAGCCAGCCAGCCAGCCAGCCAGCCAGCCAGCCAGCCAGCCAGCCAGCCAGCCAGCCAGCCAGCCAGTCAGCCATCCAGCCATCCAGCCAGCCAGTCAGCCAGCCAGCCAAACAGTCAGCCAGCCAGCTAGCCTACCAGCCATTCCGTCATCCAGTCAGTCGGTCATCCAGCCAGCCAGCCAGCCAGCCAGTCAGTCAGCCAGCCAGCCAGCCAGCCAGCCAGCCAGCCAGCCAAACAGTCAGCCGGCCAGCTAGCCTACCAGCCATTCCGTCATCCAGTCAGTCGGTCAACCAGCCAACCAACCAGGCAGTGAGTCCGCCAGTCAGCCAGCCAGCCAGCCAGCCAGCCAGTCAGCCATCCAGCCAGCCAGTCAGCCAGCCAGCCGAACAGTCAGCCGGCCAGCTAGCCTACCAGCCATTCCGTCATCCAGTCAGTCGGTCATCCAGCCAACCAACCAGGCAGTGAGTCCGCCAGTCAGCCAGCCATCAAAGCCTATTTCACTCTCTAGTTTGAGTTTAACGAGAACATTGTAGGCGTCGAGTACACATCGTACCAAAACTAGGTCAGGGTGATCTCGGTGTGATCTCGGTGTGACATTGGTCGGTCGGTCAGTCGGTCGGTCGATCCAGTCGGTCGGTTCTATGGTGTGTAAATAATCCATCCATTCATTTCATAGCCGTAATATCACACAGACAGTTGCTATGCTAACTATTTGTATGGCTTTTAGCGCATAACCTCTCTCTATCTATGATGGGATGATTATATGTTGCATCACGACTTCATCGTTTAGAGCTTCGTGGCACCCAGAGATAACCTGCTAGGATGCCATGAAGTGGGGGTACTGGGGGTAGGGTCGTACGACGGATGGGGCATCTACCAGACTTACTGTGAGATAACTATAGCATATTACACCATAGAAGCAGCTTATAGCTATTATAGGTTCGGCACCATTCGTAGGTTTGGGCTGTCCTTCATCATAGACCTAACTTATCAGAGAAACCATTCTCCTGTCCGGTGACTAAGTCAATTAACCTTTCAAGTCTATCAATCTGATGTTATATGACGTCATAATCAGCGAGGCGGCGTGTAGGATGACATCATAATCACAAGGTCATAAATGATTCTATATAGCTCGTCTTTATCTCTCAATAATCCGACACATTGTACGAATTATATGTGTCTACTATTTAATAAACATGCTGTTGAATATTTCGAAACTATTTTTACTGGACGCTGTTGTTGCCATAGGCAGGAACAGCGCCCAGTCAAATTAGTTCCAAAATATTCAATGGCTTACCTGTATAGCTTTCTGGAAATTGATAGTCAGAGGTCGATCGATCCCAAGAGGAGCAAGGCGTGGCTGGACTTAGCTAGATATGGCCGTGGCATGGCTAAAAATGGAAATGTCCATTATCTAGTTCAATGATAGATGATAATGATGATTATGATGATGCTGATGATGATGACCATCATCATCTCAGCCCATTGCCAGCACCAGCGCCACGACGACTATCACTGTCATCGCCGGAGCCGACGCCGTCCTCGTCGCAGTCGTCGTTGTCATCGCCATCGCCGCCGCCGCCGCCGCCGCCACCGTCATCATCATCATCATCATCATCATCATCATCATCATCATCATCATTACCACCACCACCATCATTATCATCATCAGCATCAGCATCATCATCAACACCACCATCATCATCATCATCATCATCATCAGCATCGTCATCATCATCATCATCATTAGCATCATAATCCTCATCATCGCCTGCGTTTGTATTCTAATCAATATTCCTCACGATTTAGGTGTGTACATAGCCATAAACCTTCACAAAGTAAATATGCACCTGAAATATGAGCCTGATGATAAGCATACCGTGAATAAATGAGACAAGATATTATTGAACTTTAACCGAGCACAGAATAGAGATCAACCCTTCATCATAATGTACTTTTACCACACTTGTCATTCTATAGTCTATGTCTCCGGTATAACAGACTATATTGTGCAGGGTTCTGACTCCAATGTCTTGTAAATTTCAAGTTCAAGTACTAGTTCTCTTTATTTCACTCAGGCTATACAATATCATGGGGTTAACCACATACAAAGCTTGCTATAACAGTGGGACTACAATATTTATTCGTTAATCTTATATTATACTATATTAGCCACATACATTCCTGATACCCATGCATATTAATTATTTACGTTCACATGTTTCTGTGTGTGTTCATCTGTCGATGCACGCATGTAGGCCTCTGTTTGTTTATAGCTACATATTTTCACGGGTGAATTCACGCTTGTGAATTTATGTTTTCATTTTTGAGAACTATAAAAATTACGAAATTAATATAAGCAGATCTAGTTCATATTTTAACCCCTCTAGTTTCAACTTAGCCATTTAATGGTCAAATTGGTAAAATATGATCTCTACAGTGATCTTGAGAAATTCCATTTGCAGGCTAAGAGAATAAGTTTTCTTCAAACTTTTACCACTGGAATGACTGGCTCGGTAACCGAGCCAGTCATTCCAGTAGTGAAATTTCAGAGAATAACTAGTCTTCAAATTGGCACTGGCTAAGCAAAATAAAATTGTACAAAAAACATTTGATGAATGCCCATTTACAGGACAACAGAAATCTCTTTTCCCCAAATTTCCATGGTAAATTTAAAAAATACTCTTCTTAGCCTGACAAATCTTAATTGTCTTGAAAGGTGTTGACCATTAATGGTTAAATTGATATAATTAGTATGTTAAGCGCTTTAAGGGGCTACTGACACAGGAGGGGTTAAACAATGTTTTGGTTTTCTCGATATTTCTGTTAGTTATATAATATTTCAGAAGATATATATTGCCTTTCATTTACATACTTGTTACAATAAAATAAAAAATGTAATTTGCCATCGCTAACATTGCATCTGTGATAGAACCTGTTCGTCCTTTCCATACCTGTCTAGAGTTTCGATTCTGTTAGCAGTCTGTGATTTATTGTTATGAAGTGACACATAGCTATTGCTACCGGCTGTGGTAATGGACCTTTACATTTTTAGCCATTCCCCGCCCACCTCTATCTAAGCTCCACCCACACTTCGCGTGTTAGGATTGGTCGATCCCCGAATGCTCTAACTATTAATTTCCTAAAAAATATACAGGTAAGCGCCGTTGAATATTTTGTAACTAATTTGACTATGACAGCAACGGCGCCCAGTCAAATTAGTTTCAAAATATTCAACAAAATATTTATTAAATAGTAAAGACATACAATTCGTACAACAACGCATAATCTGTCTTCAAATATGCGTTCGTGACGTACTTATCTACATCATTCATGACGTCATAATGACGTCAATTGTTGTAATGTTATTGTATGCGTCACGTAGTTGATTATGACGTTATGTGATGCATGGATACAGTGGAAAGGTCCATTGTCTCAAATATGTTTCAATTTTCAGCTCAGACTTCCAGCAATACATTGCTGTTGCTGTATGTCAGTTACATGCTTTAATACGTCTTCTTCTTCAGAGATATTGCCACTCATAAAGTTTACATTTCCTATAGCATAATCTCCTAGGATACCGTTCCTCGTGGAGACATTTCCAATTTCCTTATCTTTAGCCATTCTTCCGTTTATTAAAAAAATATTCGAGTTTTTACATAGCTGAAGTAAATTTCGACCCTTACACTGGGTGTGCTTATGCCACCAGCCCCTCTCCCACCCCCTCACCACCACCACCACCCATCACCCACCCAACCCCAACCCACCCCCGCCTCAGTTATATATAACATGTCTCTGTTCGGAGCGAAGTCAATTGTACTTCGTATAGTTGTTCTACAGTGATGATGATGATGATGATGATGATGATGATGATGATGAATCAGTTTTTCTTCAACTTTCTGCGCTGTGTTTTGTCCACTGTCAGTTGTCCTAAGCTTCTTCTTCTTCTTTGTCGCCTTTACAGATCCCAGATCACGTTGTTTGAAGTCCGATCGCAACATACTTAGCAAGTTGATGGTGTGGCGTCCTTGGCTTGCTTGATATATGTTGGTACCTACAACTGCATATTTTCAGGCATTCGAAGAACATGTCCGACCATAGAGCATCGCTGTTGCGCTACCCTCATGAATAGTGACTCTGTGTTACACAGTGTGTAGAGTGTTGCATTTGATATTAGACTGTGTGGCCAGCAATGCTTTGTAATTGTCCGCGGATGTTTGTGGTGACATGCATCACGTTTGTTCAAAAGGGCGTTTGGGGCTGCCCAGCTGTTGCAATGGACCTTTTCATTTTTAGCTATGCCCCGCCCATCTCTAGCTAAGCTCCACCCACACCTCGCCGTGTTGGGATTGATCGATCCCCAAATGCCCTAGCTCTCAATTTCCTGAAAACTATGCAGGAAAGCTGTTGAATATTTTGTAACTAATTTGCAAATTAGTTTCAAAATATTCAACAGAATATTTATTAAATAGTAAACGCAAACAATTTGTACAACAACGCGTAGACCGTCTTTAAATATGCGTTCGTGACGTACTTATCGCCGTAATTCGTGACGTCATTCATTATGATGTCATTGTACACATCGCGCAGTTCATTATGACGTCATATGATGGGTGGGTACTCTGGAAAGGTGAATTGCAGATTTATGGAAACACGTGTAGCATCATATAGTTGCACAGTTTGACTTTCGTAGTGATTCTAGAACCACGAATCCATAATTTTCAAAAGGAATGGAAGGCGATATTTCCAGTTATACAGCGAGTTCCAATATTGGTAGAGCTGCTGCAGAGGAGAGAAGCCAGGACTCTGCTCGTTCTCCCATTCTCAGTATCCCGATGGGGGTGTCGTCATTATTCATATCTGTGGCGTCGGATAGGCATAGGTGTGTGAACGAAGATTTCAGCCTTGAGCCGCTCTGTGTTCCAGTCTTTGCATTAGAATCGCCAACAATACAAATAGTGGCAAATGAAGGTTTGCGCATTTTACGTCATAATCATCTTGTACAATTCTGTCAAAGGCGCCAATCGACCAATGTTCAGACTATTCTGATGGGATATACACACCGCCGAGATTTATGACAGCTTTTCTAATTTCTAGGTACATCGCTATCTGCGTCAAACGTGACTGGCTTCGGTGTAATTATTGCCCTTGATCAGCAGTCGCACACCAGTCGCTTGTACATTTCCCTTTCGTTTATTTGGACGAAATATGTAGCTTGGAATAGGGACATAGTTATTATCAGTTAATGGAGGAATCCAGTTTCTCACTCAATCATATGAGGTCATCATCAACTACGTCACATGTAGGCTGATGTCATAATCAATTACGTCATGAATGACGTGATATAGTCTGTTACAAACGCTTAATAATCCGACAAGTTGTACGAAATGCATGTTTTTAACATTTTCTTGACTATTTTGAAATTAATTTGATTGGGTACTGTTGCTGTCATAGGCATGGCAACAAGAGCACACAGTCAAATTAGTTTCACAATATGCAACAGGTTACCTGTACAGTTGTCTGGAAATTGAGGTTATGAGAGTGCAGGCATCGATTGATGCTGTTGTCCGCCTGCCTGCCTGTCTGCCTGTCTCCCTGCCTGCCTGCCTGGCTGCCTACCTGCCTGCCTGTCGGTCGGTCGGCAACAGCAGCAGCAGCAGCAGCAGCAGCCACGCAGAGACCACACCCATAATGCTCACTGGAAGCAGCATTGTTATTTCTTAAGCCGGGCACCAGAGGCCACGCCCATAGTTCTCACTGGATAAATGTTCGCTGGAAATATCGTTATTATCTTATACCTTACGATTCATACACCACATTCAGCCGCCATTCAACGGATTATCACTGTCACACAGTATACATAGAATACAATGGACCTTTCCCGTTTTAAGTATGCTCTGCCCATCACTAGCTAAGCTCCACCCACACCTCGCCGTGTTGTGATCGATCAATCCCCGAATGTCCTACCGATCAATTTCCTGAAACCTATGCAGATAAGCTGTTTGAATATTTAGGAACTAATTTGACTGGGTGTTATTGCTGCCTATGACAGCAACAGTGCCCAGTCAACTTAGTTTCAAAATATTCAACAGAATATTTATTAAATAATAAAGACACAATTCGTACAACAACGCATAGTCCGTCTTCAAATATGCCTTCGTGACGTACTCATTCATTATGATGCCATTCTACACGTCACGTAGTTGATTATGGGATGAATTGATCCAGTGAAAAGATCCATTATGCGCTACTATTTGATGTGCCACTATCATTGCATGTATACCTCAAAATGACTAAATACACATGCAAATGACTGTATGGCAATCAATCAGACACTTAGCCCAAACAAGCAATCAGTCAAACAATCTCAAATTCAGCCAGACGCATTTAGTATTTAAAAGCAGTCAACATAACAGTATAGATACATATTAGTAAGTACTCACAGTAATGTAGTTATCCAAATTCAATTCAAATCATGAGAGCGCTGGATGTGTTTCATAAAGATACACTACATCAGCAACGTTTGGGGGAAAATATGTCAGTCAACATTTTGCGCCCATATTTAGTATCATGTCCTGTGTGATCATTGAATGAACTATGGCTTGTATTGTTCATACAAAGTGTTATAGGGTTAGGCGAGCTCCATTCTCTTGTTTAATTAGGGTTAGATCAAAGGTTTAAGGTGGGCTGATGGCTACCTTTATGTGAACGCTGAAATGTTGTCGAGTGGCCTAAATCGCATCTTTCGAGCATATTTCCTTCACAAATTCCAAATTGAATAATCTAATTAAATTGAATTACGAGAAATTAAACAATTAACAGCGAGTACATTTTGGAGCTTTTTTGCCCTTTTAAACAATAATTCCCAGTAGGTTTAATTTCAAATATCTATCTTCTCTGGGAGTAAATTATACTTTGCTTCAGTAGCTTATGTTTCCGTTGATCGCATTGCAATGCCATCAGACAGTATCGCTGGACAAACGGAAAGATGGCCATATGGACAGCAAGCAAGATGGACAGATTGCCAGTTTTGCCGATGGGCAGATAAACAAACGAGGAATGAACGAATAAACAAACTAACAAGCAGACGGACGAACGAACGATGGCACGATCATCCTGGTTACTATACAGAGATAAATCATAACGATGATGATGTGAACAGATATTAGAGTTTGGCTTTTATAAAGATGTCACGTAGATGTAGATTCAGATTGTGTGAACACGGTTGACTTTTCGAGTTTAGCTATGCCCTGCTCATCTCTAGCTAAGCTTCACCCACACCTCGTGTTGGGATCGATCGATCCCTGAATATATTGATATCAATTTCCAGAAAGCTACACCTTGCTGCTGTTGAATATTTCGAAATTAATTTGATTGGTTGCTGTTGCTTGCAGCAACAGCACCCAGTCAAATTACTTTCAAAATATTCAACATCATGTTTATTGAACACTAGAGACATACGTACAATTCATACGGCATATTAAGCGTGTCTCCTGCCAAACATGAAAGACGCATAAATCTAAAGTTACGAGGGACCAAATGGTCAGGAGGATTAAAATCTTCCGCAACTGATGTGTTTTTCTCTAGCCTAATATCTGACATTTGTTGCACGCCGTTGCAATGCACATTTGGCTTCACCAATTTACTGCTTTTGACCCAATTTCCACGATATTTAATACATGGTTATATTAGATTTACACGTTAAATTAGTCGGAACTTGGTGCATGTGTGCTCTTGTTCTGAAAGACCACGCGTGAATTTTGGTTCGGGAGAAATCTATCCCATTTGAATATTTTCTTTCTGCATTCCGAGATTATCATATCCATATAATGGGACGGTTATGACACACTTATGTAGCAAAATACATTCCAAATTATAATATGGAATACAGCAATGATGAACAAACAAATATCCAAACGCAAGGAATTTATTTTGATAAAGGTTTTTACATATATAGGCTTATTAGACTGGCAAAGATCATGAACGCATAACAGAACCATCATAAAGAGATATTTTACGCTTTGATGCTGAACACATACTAATAATGATGCGAATGTTAATCCCTCTTGTGCCAGTCTTTCATTCTCCAGGAGGAAAAAAGCTTCATCTGTATTGGTTATGAGGAATGTCTATTTGCAGGCCATGACTGGCTCGTTGAGCGGACCAGTCATTCCATCGCCAACGTTTCGAAAGTAGTCTTCTCTAGACCTGCAAATGGGCATTCACTGAATAAAGATATGAATCTACTTGACTGGTTATGACCATTAAATGGTTAATTAAATAATAAAACAAAGACAAGCCAGTCACCATTTGGTAAATTGTCAAATATTTTCTTAATTTTTGCATTCAGTTTGAGTTAATGGAGACTGATGAAGCAAGGAAAAGTTATAATTTTCCAGACAATGGACCTTTCCATTTTTAGCTATGCCCCGCCCATCACTAGCTAAGCTCCACCCACACCTCGCCGTGTTTGGATTGATCGATCCCCGAATGCCATAGCTATCAATTTCCTGAAAACTATACAGGGAAGCTGTTGAATATTTTGTAACTAATTAGACTGGGTGCTGTTGCTGCCATAGGCAGCTAGACATGCTCGGCTAATCGATATTTCATCGATAGTCGATTATTTTCCTCGCGATTATATAATCGAATGTAAAGTAAAACAATAAAAATGAAAAACATCGATTTAATCCAGCAAAAATCGACAATTTATTTTAATCAGGCGTAATTTAGTGTTTAGTTTTGTAATACAGCTGCGGCATCGGTGGTTTGATTCTTCGCTGGAAGGCAGTTGTATAAACATCTATTCCTGACGTTGAAGCCTTCATCTCCCGAGTCATAGTCATTCCAGTGTTAAATTTTCACAAATAGTGTTATCTCGGCCTAGAAATCGGCATTCCTGCAGACCACTACAAAGGCCATTTTGGCCAACTTGACTATTAATCCCCTTGTGTCAACTTAACATCTTAATAGTACGTCAGCCAAAAACGGCATCTGCAGAGATCTTGGGCAATGTCAATTGCAGGCCAAGATAAAACATTCACGACTGGATACGCATACGTCCGTGCAAGCGAGCGAGCGAGCTAGCGTGCGTGCGTGCGTGCGTGCGTGCGTGCGTGCGTGCGTGCGTGCGTGCGTGCGTGCGTGTGTGGTGGGTGGTGGTGGTTACACCTGACACTGTTCTTAACTCGTATTTGCTGATAATACATCCCTTGTATTAACCATTATCACACTGATTTAAAAATGCACCATGTGCATAGGCATACGTTTTAATTTTCATAACGGTCATTATTCTTAAATTCAAATATATATGCTATGACTCCTGTCACAGAATACCACAAAACACATACAACACAAATATGTTGACTATTTTGAATCAAATGTAACTAGAGGAATTACAATAAAAAAAACCTACAAGGGTCAAATCATAATTTGATATGATTATGCTAGTTACCACGGAATTTGATAGATAGCTCAGAAATGAGTGCGTGCGTGCTGATTTTGATGTATTACGTATGCGTACCATTAAAATTAGGCACATTAAAAGAATAATATATATAATTTAATAGTCAAGCTGGCCAAAATGGTCACTGTTGTGGTTTTGAGGAATGCCGTTTTGTGCGTTGTCTGTAATGTGAAAAGCAAATGTTTATATATATATATATATATATATATATATACATTTGCTTTTCACATTACATACAACGCACAAAACGGCATTCCTCAAAACCACAACAGTGACCATTTTGGCCAGCTTGACTATTAAATGGGTAAGTTCACACACAAGAGGGTTAAACAAGAGGCTCACCTGGATCATTAGCATTAGAACAAACAGATGGACGTACGACAGACGGGCGCTATGGCATAAGTTCACTTGGTCCATGTGAGCTAACAATGACGATGTTATTTTTCAGACTCCCTAAAGTAACACCAACTGATATCCAGACATGACAGACAGTCAGAGGAACACCACTGGAATACGTAATATCACAACACGTCCCAAAAGTAAACTCTCCTTTCGGTTATGTCCGGCTTGGCAGCTTAGTATCTTATCAGGTACGTTGAAATGCTTTAATGGTGTATGGTAATGACAGAATTCCCAGGCAGTGGGCCTCAATCGTGTCAATGGAGTGAGATGTGAAACCTGGATAATATTTTTAAATATATTTGTATTAATATATATCTACAGCTTTTTCCGCCTAGCAAGGTAAGAATAACAAGAAGCCCAAGGGCCTGTGATGATCATCTGGACGATTAGCATTTGAACTATTGGCATTTAAATAGATATGATGGGTAGTTTTTGAACAAGAGGCCAAAGGGGCCTTGTGTCATTCACCTGGAACACTGGCATGTTAGGCAGAAAGGCTGTAGATCCTCATGTAGAGACCTACACTTTGTCAAAGTTCTTGCTGGGTGGTTTAACCCTTTAACACTCATATCAGCCAAAACCTGCTTCTGCAGTGGTGTTGGGAAATGCCCATTTGCAGACCAAGAGAAGATTATTTTTGAAAATTAACCAATGGAATGACTGGCTCAATAACCGAGCCAGTCAGTCCAGTGGTAAATCTTCAAAAATAGTCTCCTCTTGGTCTGCAAATGGACATTTTCTATGAGAAAATTGAAATTTTATTGAATACATTCAAGGGTTAAAGGGTTAAGCGTAGTCTTTTAAAAGAGTTTGGGGATATTTTTGAAGTCCAATATGGCCGTCAAACGCAGTAGATATTGATTGGTCCACGGTGGCCATGTTTAATTGATGTATCAATTTCCCTTGATCAAACTTTACTGGCCCTTACTTAGTCCATAATCAAATCTCACAAATTTTGGCTCTATCTGTTCAATGGTTCTGAAGAAGTTGTTTTCATGAAAACTAGGTCATCCAAGATGACCGCTGAACTATTTGATCACTATTTACCATACTTGGTTCAGCTCTTACCATAGCCGAAAAAATAGATTGTATCGAAATTATGTAATTAAGTTCTGAAGCATACGACTGTAGGGTCCTCCCAAATGAGTTTGCTTGAAATCGGCATGTGGATAATGAAGTGTAGGCTTTTAACTTTTCAACCATTTTCAAGAAATTTTCAGAAAACCTAAGATGGCCCCCAGAAATATTTACCAATCAAAGTTTTCGTTATAAGTGTCGAAGCCTACCACTTAGTCTAAGTTTATTAAAAACAAGAGGCCCAAGGGGCCTGTGTCACTTTTTGTCAAAATTGTTGGTGGGTGGTTTAGCAGTCCTTTAAATGAGTTGGTGGACATTTGTGCAAGTGTAATATAGCCGCCAAACAGACTACATTTTGATTGGCCCACGGCGCCCATGTTTTTTAGATGGATCAACTTCCCTTGCACAGAATTTAATGGCCCACATTTTGGCGTGATCCCTTCAGCGGTTCTGAAGGAGTAATTTTCGTGAAAACCAGGTGATCCAAGATGGTCGTCGAACCATTTGGTAAATCAAGTCCTCTTGAACAAACTTGGCTTACCTCGTGGTCTAGGTGAAGATTCTGCATGTGGTTTCGGAGAAGATTTATAAAGACATTTCCTGAAATTGGTCGAAATCCAAAATGGCCACTGGGCAAATTGGCCGATCGGGTTCATTTGAACAAACTTGGATCCTATATGCCCTAAGGATGCTTCCTGCCAAATATAATTGAAATCGGCTTGGTAGTTCTCGAGAAGACATTTTAAACTTCCCATTGCTTAAGGATGGGAGCTTTTGACGAGAAAATTATGCAAGATGGCTGCCAAACCGTTTATCCGACAGTTTCGAAAATTGCAAATTTGAGCTCAGAATACCCAAAAACATATATAGAACCAATTTTGGCCTCAAAATCCATCAAATAAAAAATCCAATATGTCCGCCAAACACGCTACATTTTGATTGGCCCACGGCGGACATGATTTTTGACGGATCAACTTCCTTTGAACAAACTTTAATGGCCCTTAGACGAATCATATCTCCCAAATTTTGTCCTGATCCATTCAGTGGTTCTGGAGAAGTCCTTTTCGGGAAAACTAGGTCATCCAAGATGGCTGCTGAACCATTCGGTCAATCAAGATGTCTTGAACAAACTTGGCTTACCTCTTTGCCTAGATGAGGTTTCATAAGTTTTGAATCGATTCCCCAAGCCGTTTCAGAGAACACGATTTTCAAATACATTTCTAAAAATCAGCCAAAATCAAAGATGGCCACCGGGCAAACTGGCCGATCGGCTTCGTTTGAACAAAATGAAATTTCTATGCCATAAATTAGACTTTTACATAAACTCCTACTGGTTCCTGAAACCGGGTACCCGTTCAAACAACCGGGTCCCCTTTCGTATGAACTGCCACTTGTTTGCATAGCATAAGTAAGAGGGAATTACGCGTGTGTTGCCTCTGTGTGGCGTGGAGGCGGGTCCGTAATGTAATGGTAAGTATTGTTAGATCTCCATCGATCAATACTAACCATTACATTTACTTATTGACAACACCAGATTTGATCAGTAACGTGGTGGGAAGGGGTGAGCCAGAAAATGACTTAAAGGGACGCTAATCTCATCTCAAATGTTATACTGCACGATAGATTATGGTTTATAGATTCCATTTCATTCATAGCATGTCACATTCCCTTATCTGTATCGTAATTATCTGCTTTGTAATATCGCGTAAAGTTTGAACAGTGATCGCCACCATTTTGTCTCCTCAAGCGAGTGTGTGATATCATGTGAGTGCTAATGCATTAGATTCGTTATTATGTAACACTCATATCATTGAATATTTTGAAACCAATTTGACTAGAAGTTGTTGCTGCCTGTATGATTGCTTTTATACCGCATTGCCAAACTATAGCTGGCATCTCTATGACTGAGCGTATATCCCGAGGCAGACACGCTAGGCTTTTCCCGATTGGTTGAAATGTAATACATGACAGCCATCATAGGCTGTAGAAATGTAACAACATTTAGCTACTAACGCCTGAATATCTTTCGTTAGCGGCATCATAAAAAGCCGGGTGGATATGCACGGTATTAGCAATATTAAAACTGTGATAGAGTGAATGCACCCCCATTCGTTGTTATTTGATTGTGAGTCATTGGAATTTGTATTGTTGTTATGATTTGAATTCATATTGAATTAAATCAGTATTTTTATATTTTTGAAATGGGTCAATTTTTCATTTCATCCATGCTCAGTCATGCACAACGCCGTTTCTGGGGAAATCGATTTTACACATTATTCCTCTAGTCCGAGTGGTGCTGTGTGCGAATGTGTATTGCAGCCAATTATATATCTCAGAAAATATTATATTTTCTTGGCATAGATATAAGAGTATGTACAGCTCAATAAAAAAGCTTTAGCAAGGTGTGTTGTCGAGAAATAGTTACAGAAAAATCAACAGACATGCTATTTCCAACATTCTCTATATTTAATGGGGCATTTAGCTGAATTCCATAAAATAAAATTAACCCTTTCACCGACAAACCCCTAAAATGTACATTCTTTACAATGCATGTAATATATAATCTATTGAATATTTTGAAATTAATTTTAGTTGCAAAAACATCCTCCAGTCGAATTAATTTCAAAAAATTCAACAGTCACCATGTATGGGTGCCTTGAAAATGAGATGTGGAATTCATCGGTGAAAGGGTTAATGAACAATTCTGAATCTCGACCCTTATCTATTCATAATACAACAATGTACAGTCTCATTTCATTATTCTGGCGCCTCTAGATAGACTGTCTGGCCAGATGTATAGACATAAAGTATCACAGACCTATCTTTCCCCCAATTTCACCCTTTGAGAGCTAAACCTAACACTATTTGTCCTAATCTGTCTTATTTTCAGACCAGAAACCTGAAAGAAGTAGAAGCACCTACAGCTCCATTAACATGCAATGCAGAGAAAATAATACAAGATACAAAAATAAAATTACCTGCAGAATTTTTGGATTTAAATAATGGGATGGAAGTCAAAGATTCAAAAGAGCTTGAATTTTTAACTGGAAAGCAGACTGCCTGTAAGTTGTGGTATGGTGTTAGAGCAACCCGATTAACAGCTTCCAATTTTGGAAAGGTTTTACATCATAGAAATGCAACCACACCATCACTATCATTTCTAAAGGGCATT
>CM067361.1:41601531-41678874 GCA_034401795.1 Chaetoderma sp. LZ-2023a
AAGATAATACTTTACTTCCTAGATGAGATATCGCCTGGATAATGGCAGTCTGGGTTCTCTGGTATTGCGACTCTGGTATGACCGGCGTCGTGTTAGAAACATTACTGGAGCGAAACCGAGAAATATGATGGCTGTAACTTACAATAGTTTGAATGGAAGCATTGGTGTGGATGTATTGGATCAGGATCGATACGTATTGACTGATCGCTGGAAAATTGTTAGGAAATGTGAAACCACCCAGGTGTAGTCTATGGCTAAATAAGGCATTAGTTCTGTAATAAATTAAGTTGGACACACTTGTTTGTGGGCCTCAATGGTCTAAATGGTTACAGTTTGTGGGTTTTTTTAAATCACCAGTCATGTTCAGAGTTAAATGCTATTCTTTATTTGAGGAGCCTACTTACATGCAGTGTCACGTTTGCATATCGAGTTATTACTTACGCTGCCAATTGGTGGTGAGAGTATTCCGGTTTCTGTCTGTTTGTTTGTCTGACTGTCTGTCTGCCTGCCTGCTTGCCTGCCTGCCTAAAATAAATTTGTTTTATGGATTAATGTACACAAGGATTTAACCCATTATGATAAAGATCTTCTGTTGGGATCTGTCTATATCCCTTGTGGAACTTCTAAGTATCACACAAATACCGTCTTCAATGAAATTGAACACTATATTATAAAACTAAAAGAAAGATATGAAATAATATGTTTATTAGGCGATTTTAATTCTAAAACGGGAACAGAACAAGATTTTGAAGAATTTGACAATTTTACTCTTGCTCACTTTGCTGTTGATAACGCAGACAATAATGACTTGCTCTCTCTAAATAGACTAGGGTTCCCCCGGGAAAGGTACAGTCAATGTACAGGTCGTAGGAATGCAAACGGGGGAAAACTACTACAGCTGTGCAAAAACATGATTCTTTTTATAGTAAATGGTAGAATGGGAAGTGATTCGGCAATAGGCAAACCCACCACAACAAATAATAGTCTTCTCGATTATGTTATAGGAAATAGGAACTTTATTGAAAAAATAAAGAAATTTGGTGTGGAAGATTATGATCCAATTCTATCAGACATTCACTGTGTACTAAATATAGGAATCCAGCTTAATAATAATAATAATAATAATAATAATAATAATAATAATAATAATAATAATATTAAAAGATGGGTACGAAGTAAGAAAGGTCAGTTCATCCAAAATATAAACATAAATAAGATAAATGCAATAAACGATAAAATTAATGAAGCTGAAAATACAGATGCACGAAATAACATGAATGAAGCTGTGAATATAATTGGTGAATTACTTAGCAATAGTGCAGTAAAAACATTTGGAACTAAAAGAAATTATAAAGGAAAGGTGAAATGTAACACTAAGCCTTGGTTTGGAAAAGAATGTGCTAAAGCACGGAAACAATACCACGATGCTAAGAAACAAAATACTATCCATAAAACATCCACATACTGCACAACGCATGAAACACCACATACTGCACAACTCATGAAACACCACATACTGCACAACTCATGAAACACCACACACTGCACAACTCATGAAACACCACACACTGCACAACGCATGAAACACCACATACTGCACAGCGCATGAAACACCACATACTGCACAACGCATGAAACACCACATACTGCACAACGCATGAAACACCACATACTGCACAACGCATGAAACACCACATACTGCACAACGCATGAAACACCACACACTGCACAACTCATGAAACACCACACACTGCACAACGCATGAAACACCACATACTGCACAGCGCATGAAACACCACATACTGCACAACGCATGAAACACCACATACTGCACAACGCATGAAACACCACATACTGCACAACGCATGAAACACCACATACTGCACAACGCATGAAACACCATATACTGCACAACGCATGAAACACCACATTCTGCACAACGCATGAAACACCACATCCTGCACAACGCATGAAACACCATATACTGCACAACGCATGAAACACCACATACTGCACAACGCATGAAACACCACATCCTGCACAACGCATGAAACACCACATACTGCACAACGCATGAAACACCACATACTGCACAACGCATGAAACACCACATACTGCACAACGCATGAAACACCACATACTGCACAACGCATGAAACACCACATACTGCACAACACATGAAACACCACATACTGCACAACGCATGAAACGAGCTAGCAAAGAATAAAAATTGATAATTAAGAAATATGCCGAACTTTCACGGAAATATATACAAACCAAGCTACGGGGTTTACACAAGTATGACACCAAAGCTTTCTGGAAAACAATCAATAGCAAAAATAAACCTGACTATAATGGGGAAAAATCGATCTTAACTCCCTATTCCAGCATTTTAAAAAAATCAACAAAGGGGACGATGAAGACCAACTCAAAGCGCCAGAACTAAACACGACAGAATGCCCCAAGCTCGATATAAAAATATCTAAAGATGAAATAAATAAAGCTATACAAAGAATCGCAAACAACAAGGCTTCTGGGACAGATAATATAATAAATGAATATATAAAATCTACAAATCATATTATGTTACCCATATATGAAAAAATTTTTAACTTAGTTTTCGATACAGGAATTATACCTGAAAAATGGCTTATTGGCAAAATAATTCTAATATATAAAAACAAAGGTAGTAAACTAGACACATCCAATTACCGTCCAATAACATTATTAAGTTGCATTGGGAAGTTGCTCACATCAATATGAAACGACAGGTTGAAAGGATTTACGGAACAATGTGAAATTACATCTGAATCACAATCTGGTTTTAGGAAAGGCAGGTCCACCTTAGACAATATCTTTGCATTATATATTATTATAGAATTGTTATTTTCACAGAAAACAAACTGTACTGCTGCTTTATTTATTTTGAAAAAAGCCTTCGATACTGTGTTGAGAGCCGGCTTATGGAGCAAGCTCCTAAAAACGGCATATCTGGTAAATGTTTTAATATAATTGTTAATATGTATAGATCAATCTCTTCATTCGTTTTTCACAATTTTGAACCATCCAAAAGTTTTGCGTGCAAGATCGGGGTGAGGCAGGGAGAGATCCTTTCCCCCCATGTTATTTTCACTTTTTATAAATGATCTCGCGAGTTATCTAAAAGAACAGGGTCATGATGGACTCACATCTTTAAACAGACTAGCAGATGATCTACATGTCTATTTATATGTATTGGTATTGCTTTACGCAGACGATACCCTCCTAATGGCAGATTCAGAAGAATCTCTACAAAGAGCCCTAAATACATTTAATGATTATTGTCAAATTAATAAGCTAAAAGTAAATTACAACAAAACTAAAATAATAATCTTTGAAAAACGAAAGAGGAAATATCAACCACATTTTCAATTAGGCACCCATGATATTGAAATCGTTGATGAATATCTTTTCCTCGGCGTTATATTCAAATATACTGGAAATTTTCTTGCATGTGGAAAACGTAACGCAAAACAGGGAACTAAAGCTATGTTTGCACTAATACAAAAAATTAAACGCTTTAATATTCCAATCGATTTGCAATGTATATTATTTGATTCGATGGTTCGACCTGTGTTATTGTATGCATCAGGAGTATGAGGTTTTGAAAATGTAGATCTACTCGAACACTGCCAAATAAAATTTTATAACGTCCTACTAAAACTGAAGCAAACTACGCCAAATTCCATGGTTTATGGCGAGTTAGGTAAATTCTCCCTAAACATCATCGTCCAGTGCAATATGATCCTATATTGGGCAAGCCTAGTCAATGCTGGATACAGCAAACTTTCATCACTCCTCTATTTTTGCGCGTTAGAACATATACAAACAAATAATATACAGATCAAATGGATAAATAATATTAAAATGGTTCTTGACTCAGCGGGACAAGGTAACGTGTTTAGCTTAGAAGATATTAATCGGAAGGATCTAGTCAAACGAACCAGATAATGCTTAGAGAATATATTTTTGGACAAGTGGAAATATGATATTAACGTTTCAAATAGTTTGACCTCTTATGCACTAATAAAACAGGAATTTAAATTTGAAACATACCTAAAGAAATTAGACACCAGAGAAGCGCTAATACTATACCATTTCAGAACACTCAACCATCTCTTAGAAATAGAAGCCAAACGCTGGGTGGGAATCGATAGAATGGAGAGGGTATGCGAACTATGCAATGTCGTAGAAGATGAAATACACTTCCTCTTCGTATGCCCGAGATATGAAACAGAAAGGATGAAATTTGTACCTGACTATTATAAAGGAAATTATACAGAAGACAAAATTAAAGGTCTATTCCAATTATGCAACGAACCTGTTTTAAATCGATTATGTAAACTTTTATTGCATTCCAAGAAAAAGAACAGATAATTGTTCAGTGTTAAAAACAAAATAAAAGATATGAGCAAGCACATGACGCCGATGACGACGACGAAAACAACAACAACAACAACAACAACAACAACAACAACATCTGAATTGCTATGCTCCTACTACTGCTGCTGCTACTACTACTACTACTACTGCTATTACTACTGCTACTACTACTACTACTACTACTACTACTTTTTTTTTTTGGGTAACACGATCAATGGATCGTGTGGAAATCCATAATGCCCAAAAATAAACTGACTGAAAGAACATTAAACATAGAATAAATCAAAGAGAACAAACGGTTATATCAGTCATGTGTATAAATAAACAATACATATATGGTGGTCAAACGATTAATTTAAAAATTCAAAACAGCTACTACTACTACTACTACTACTACTACTACTACTACTACTACTACTACTACTACTACTACTACTACTACTACCACCACCACCACCACCGCCGCCGCCGCCGCCGCCGCCGCCGCGCCGCCGCCGCCGCTATTACTACTACTACTACTACTACTACTGCTACTACTACTACTACTACTACTACTGCTACTACTACTACTACTACTACTACTACCACTACGAATACAACAGCTGCTACTATGTTGCATGCTTTAGATCATCTCCAATCCTATAATAATAATAATAATAATAATAATAATAATAATAATAATATATTGTCGAGAAAATAATACTTAACTATAACTTATTATGTATCTCTATATCACATATAACGTACATATATCTCTACCGCCAACTGTATAAATGTAAAGCACACCTCATATGCTACAGTTTTAGCCTGAGAGAATAAAGCTATCTTGACTTGACTTGACCTTTCCTCGCAAAGGCACCATCTTCTATCTAGCCATACATTTGAAATAGCAACGGACGCATCTAATTATGCCAAAAATGGAAAATCCGAATGACTTTATTAAATTATACTTTCATGTAGGTTTAGGCAACACGATATTTTGTATAAGTTAAGCGCACAATATTGTGATTGGTCTACAAGTCAAGGGTATATGGATATATAAAAATGTGTAGAATTATAATTTGTCCCCAAATCTACCCATTCGACAGTATACAGTGCTCCCTGTCAGCACAGCAGAAACCATGTGCAGTCAAGTGTGATTGTTCCTGGCTTTACGCATGGAAAGCAATAACCGCATTCACAATAGACTCATAATTACCAGTGCCCAGCATGGTGGAAATATCATGTTTGGATATTTGTAATTCATGAAAATTTCATAATATTCCCTATATACAGCGCAGCTCAGAAGTAAGACAAAATGTTTAAAAAACCGTAAACAGAAACGTGTTAGCAAGAAATGTTCTGTTGGGTATTTTGGGCGTAATTCGATTGAAAGACAATGGACCTTTCCGTTTTTAGCTATGCCCTGTCCATCTCTAGCTAAGCTCCACCCACACATCGCTCGTGTTGGGGTCGATCAATCTATGACCACCCTGACTATCAATTTCCAAAAAAACTACACAGATAAGCTGTTGCATATTTTGAAAATAATTTGACTGGGTGCTGTTGCTGCACCCAGTCAAATTAGTTTCAAAATATTCAACAGCATGTTTATTAAATAGCAAAGACATACAATTTATACAACGTATCGGACTCTTTGAGATTTGATGGCGGTCTATAGGGAACCCTTTGTGACATAATGATTATTACGTCATCATACACGCGCAGAGCTGATTGTGACGTCATATGAGGTCAGATGATGGATGTATATTCTGGAAAGGTGAATTGCTGCATTGGCCAGCAAGGTCTTCCAATCCAATTGGCGTAAACATATTCAACAGTATGTTTTATCCTGTTTTGTAAACATGTTAAATTATTTCTGTGCTGTTCTGTACTAGAAATTGATTCTTAAGCTGGCTAAGCCGTTTTCATTATGAAGTCCATTCTGAAGTGGAACAAACATGTTCCATGGGATTATGACGTGAGGTATGTTAGTATTTTGAAAATCATTTCTACTGAAAGTTGCTTCTGCCTATGGCATAACAACATTCATTTCGGTTGTTTTCATAATAATCATCATGTTTTCATTTTATTTCAGTAACCATGTTATCACCATATATAGAGAATGAAATCGGTAATAATCTGTATATAATTGTAATGCTTGTGACAAGTAATTGCACGTTTTTAGAATTGTTCATTTGAATGTTTAGAACTTGTTTTGTGTGTGTTTGCTTAGATACGGCTAGTTATAAAATGAGCGTGAATGTGGCGAAGGACAGGTAGACCGAGTGAGATAGAACGAGGGAGACAGAACGAGTGAGAGAGAACGTGTGGGAGATACCGTGAGAGACAGAGCTAGAGATAGAGAGATAGCGTTGAGGATAGATTTCTAGAAAGATTAAGGCATAGTATAGGTAAATAGTGTTTTACAGTTTAATATATCTCACCGATGGATGTGTCAATAAACCACCCACGGGCCCAAACCCTCACCTGTCTGATGATGAACGGAATACATTTTACCTTAATTAATGCACAACAAGCACCTTTGGTTAATCGGCTAATAGGTCAATGGCGCAATCAACCGTATCATTATTACCTTTGCACTACCTAAGTGGACGAGGATGTTTTATTCGGGTCTGTCTGCATGCATGTGTGTCCGTCCGTCCGTACATCATGCACTGTATCTCCAAAATTACAGATCTGATCGAGCTCAAATTTGGACACAACGAAGAGCCTTGCGGTGCAAGAAGATTCTAGACTTTGACCATGATCTAGATAAGACAACCCGGGTCCGCATCGGGTCAAATTCAGGATCTGTGGATATCTCGGAAACTACTGGTACAAAAATATGTGACCGTACACCAGGATTCTACAACTGCTGGCGCAGGCTGTTTGGGTTCGTAAGTCTCCCAGGGTGTCATTCGGTCCTTCATGCTGGGCTAGGGTTTGTGACGCCATTCCCATCAAGTGGGTTTGAGACACACACACACACACACACACACACACACACACACACACACACACACACACACACACACACACACACACACACACACACACACACACACACACACGCCACACATATTTGCTGACAAGAGTGGTGAGTCGTCCCCTTGGAGACGCGCTGGCCCAGTCAGACATTTCTAGTATGGCTAGGTGCCTAAAAACAACTGGCTATAGACGACGTGGTCGCTTCTTTTTCGGCGGCGAGTACGCCGGTCTCGTCCGTGCTGTCCATTAGTGGAAGATCGGAGTGTTTGGAAGCCCAATGTTACCTGTCAGGCGAGGAAGGAAACAGCTGTCTCTCAGGAGGAGTGTCCTAAGCGGAAAGAGCGGGAAAAGAGACAGTGGGTTTTCCTATCTATTCTGAGCAATCAGTCCATCAATAATGGTCAGAATTTGTCTCGTCAATTTATATAGATCTATATCTAAGGTTAGTCATAAGAGTCATTTGGCGGTGAAAGCTAACTATTTCCTAAAGGTCCGCTTAAAGCGGGATGGGACAAGGTGGTGTGGAGGGGAGAGGTTGGAGGAGGGGTGGGTGGGGCAGGTGGTGTAGTGGGGGTGGGGGTCATACCTTAGTGTCCTGAAAAAGCATGTGGTAGGGGGGAACATTTTTTTACTCATTGGTGCCTAAATGATATTAAGTTCTCAGCAGATGTCCAGAGACGGGCCTTCTGTGTGTACCTAGCTCTAGCACTTTAGTGGAGATTCCGTGCGAAGTGGTGTTTTAGACTATCTAGAAAGTCTTTGAAGGGTATGGTCTCAGGTGGCCGCAGAAGGACGCAATCGGTTAGATTATGTGAGAACCTCTTCCCTCGCAAGGTCAGGAAAACCCGTGGCTCAGATCTTTAGACCGACAACGGTTGATGCAGTCCAAGAGGCGGTCCTCCCGTGTTGTAGACGCGCAACATGCCCAAGTAATTGAAGAGGAAAGTCCTTACTGGAACCTCCGGTCTGTCTGGGATCCAGAAAGACACGGCAGACTGGGAAACAATTCCTGTGATACGTCGGTTATCTGGTTCAGTCACAAGAACCGGTGTTAACCAAAGGATCGTCTAACTAAGAGGGGCATGGGGCACCGAGGGACTCAGCTTTCCTAGTCCTAGCGATAAACCCTACTCTTTGAGGCTGAAACAGTACAGATCGAAGACGTGCGCCGATTGCAAGAGTTTCAGCGGGGCTACCCGGGGAAAAGCGGCAGGTAGTCTGCTTACGACTGTTATATTATTTAGGGGAAGTCCAAGTGAAATGTACGGGGCCTCCTGAACAAGAAGAAAGCAGCATTTTTGGCAGGGAACTTTGAACGGAGTTAGCTAGATAGATAGTGCATTTATATAGCACTAAACTCCATGCAATTACATGCTCTAAACATTGTACTTCTGATCCACTGTTCAGTTAACAGTCTAAACCCGGAAGCCACATATGGCGCAGAGAGAGAGAGAGAGAGAGAGAGAGAGAGAGAGAGAGAAGAGCTATATTCACCTATTTACAGCTAGGTCGACTAGGGTACTGCATAGTTAAGTGACTTGCTCAAGGACACAACGCGAAGTGAGGGTGGAGCTTAGCTAGAGATGGGCGTGACATAGCTAGAACCGGAAACGTCAATTGGACAAGAAATGTAATTTTAATGCGGCCATCGTACACTCTTTCAACGTATGCACTGTAGAGAATTATGTATATAATATATTCATCACAGATCAAGAGGGAAAATTCTCTGTCAGATTTTATCATAATGCAATTGTTCAACAAAGATCTATGATGTTAGTAAAGAAAATTAAAAACACTCATTTGCCTCTGTTATTTCAAAATATCTACTCACCAATAGGCGTCCAATGTGTCAAATCAAACGGTATGTTTATAGATTGGTTGCACTGGCTGATATGTTGGGAAGATTCGTCAGAGTAAATGTGCAATTTGACTCCAATCCAAAACATGTTGCACGCAACACGTGTAAGACAACAATTGCCAACCAATCGGGTGTGAAATAGGATAGTGGAAGCGAGGCCTTGGTCTCTCTTGTATCAACCCAACCCTATAACGGTCATGTGCCTGAGAAAACGGTATCTGCAATGGTCTTACGGGACGACGATTTGCAGGCATGGAAGGGGCTATCTTTGGAAGCTTGTAACTGGAATGACTGGTAATGTTACCGAACCCGTCATTCCTGCAATGAGGACTTTCGGAAGTGGTCTCCTCTTTGCATGTAAATGTACACAGGCTCAGCACAAATTCCCAAATTCTTGAGAATACTGATGATAATGATACTACTACTACTACTACTACTACTACTACTACTACTACTACTACTACTACTACTACTACTACTACTGCTACTGCTACTGCTACTGCTACTACTACTACTACTACTACTACTACTACTACTACTACTATAACTACTACTACTTTTTTTTGTTGAAAATCCGACGCTGACGCAGTCGGACACACCTCACGGAGGAACTCCTTTAAAAAAGACTTGCAAACCCCCATAAAAAATTGGGTGAAATAGCAGGCTTTATTAATAGTATATGCTCTTGCCCTTATTTTGGACCCATAAAACTGATATTGCTCTATTTCATCTAGTCTACCTTTTAATTTAACTAATAGTTCGTAATAATTATATTCTCCATCATTAATTTTCTTATTAATTTTACACACCAACCGCTGAGGCGCCTTTTTACGCTTTAGCATTTCTCGTGCTTTCCTGATGGACTACTGCCTTGAAAAATGTTTCAGGTCGGATTTAACATCCTCCCACCAGTCTGTTATACATTCATACAAACTTCTCTTTTCATCCCAATGCCTCCAACAACTTTCTACACATTTGCGATAGCAAGTATTTCGTAACAACGCTACATTGAGTTTCCAAAATCCATCTCCTCGTATGATCCAGTCAGCATTGTCTAATGTGATGGAAAACAAATTGTGATCAGAGAAAGTTACTGGTTTTATGTTAGTTTTACACATGTAACCTTTCAATGATCGTTCTACATAGATCCTGTCCAATCTGGATGCTTTCTTTCCATCGGGTGAAAACCAAGTAAAGTCCCTGCCCTCTGGATTTTCAATCCGATAAGTGTCTAACAAGCTTTTATATTCACAGATATGTTTCAAAATATTATGAGATGTGTCATTAAAATTAGACCTAGCGTTTCTGTCTTTAACTTCATCCAATATGCAATTAAAGTCACCGCCCATAATGAGGTTTTCAGGCGTTCTGTCTTGAATTATTTGTGGAAACATCATTTAGAAATTCACGACGCAATTGATGAGAGGTTGCCGCATAAAGGCACCTCAAATTTAAACTTGTGTTTAGTACATCAATTGGTGCACAAATCCATCGTCCATTTGTAGCTGATGACGACGATGTAACATCTTAGATGTACTACGCCATGCCAGTTGCAATGAAGATGAGCTACGACTAGTGAGACTACTACTTGCAGACACCAGGCTGAGAGTATGAGTCAAGTCAGTGAAGTCTGTAGAGTTTGAGACATCAATCGGCTCCCCACAGGGAGATGGTCTGTCTCCGGTGCTTTTCACCTGCTACTTTGCTGCCGCATTGAAATCTGTGCGGGGAAAGTTCCACAAGACCAAGCACCCCCCACCCCCCCCCCCCCGTGTCAATACTGGGCATGCCGCTAGAGATGTAATATGCCGACGATGTGGACTTCATAGACGAGGAAAAGAAACCCCTTGACGAACTTCTCCCAATAGCTGCAAGCAAACTAAAAATTGAGAATCTCTTTATGAAGGAATCCAAAACAGAGTTCACCCATATATAATTATGGACAAAGCATGAAACTATAGAAAATGACGACCCACTTCGTGGCGGCGAACCATGGAGGATAGGTAAACTCCTGGACTCACTGCTTTGCAGTACTGCTGACATTGCTGCACGCTGTGTCATGGGGAACATAGCTTTCCAGTCCTTCTGGAAGCTATGGATTCATAGATCAAAGATGCCCTTGGTAAAATGACTACGTTTATACAATGCAACCTGCGTATCCTTGATGCTGTAGAACTGTAACAGCTGGGCAGCTCCAAAGGCAGCTCTAGACAAACTTGATGCCTGCCACCGCAAACACCTATGCACCATCACTGGACACCGATGGCCAGACAGCATAATTTCCAACGATGCACTATACAAGATGTGTAATACGTCGGTGCTGTCTGTAAAAGTCGCGCAGCAAAGATGGTCCATTGGGATTGTGGTCATTCACGTTCTCGCCAGATCTCCTAACACTAACGAGATCGAGCTATATATATATTTTTTATTAACGAGTGCGTCTCTATTTAGATTGGAATCGTAGATTTAGAATATATTGTCTAGATTTCTCATGCACATTAAACGCATACCCGCACTATTGGGGCTAGTTGTACTAGCTGGTGACCTGGGCTAATTGCTGACTGTACATTTGCATAAGAAATAAAATAGTATTGTGATCTGTCCCACTGTACCCACGTACATATCTTAATCTCCGCTTCAACACTCGTCCCGAGCAAACTGGCCAACATGGCTTCTGTAGTAATCTTGAGAAACTACCATTTACATCTAACAGGTAGACATTTTTGAAAGTTTACCACTGGAATGACTGGCTTGATAACTGAGCCTATCATTCCAATGGTAAAGTGCCAAAAACAACGGTCTCCTGGTCTGCAAATGGGCATAGGGTATTTCTATGATAATGGATGGATCTGATCTGTCACCCGAGCATATGACGTCATAATTATTTACGTCATATGTAGGATGACGTCACAATCAAAACACGTGATGAATGATGTAAATAGCGTCATCAGGAACATTGAATAGTCCATCAAGGGTACGAATTTTATGTGTACGATTTAATCCCCGGGATTCAATCAATCAATCAATCAATCAATCAATCAATCAATCAATCAATCAATCAATCAATCAACAATCAATCAATCAATCAATTAATCAATCAACTACTGCCAGTGTCGCGATGGAGAATGGGTGAGGGCACAGAATACACCATACAGTGTGCATTCAAAAGATAGTCTCATATGAATTCGCCAGTATATCAGTATATCCGATTCTTCTCTTGGTGCGTTGGTCCAGCGGAAAGATGTCTGGGTTGCTGATGCTATGCGGAATTGCAGGATGACGGTTCGATCCCCGACCGGGGAAATGATAATCAACAAAGTAAACTAACGGGTGCACTCCGTAGGCGAGGTTAGCACAGAAATCGAAGTCATCGTGTTGCCAGTGCGTTAAAAAGCTAAGCAAGCAAACAATCTTTATTGACAAATCCAACATGTGGACATACAGACAATATTCAATATTCTGTTGAATATGTTGATACTAATTTGACTGGACATTGTACGAATTGTATGGCCTTACTATTTAATCAACGTTCTGTTGAAAATTTGAAACTAATTTTCCGGGGCGTTGTAAGTTTTTTTTAACATTGTCAATTGCTTCACAGGCGTCATAGTCAAAATGCTTAGTGAATGACATCTCTAGCTCCATCGTGAATATTGAATAGTCCGTCAAGTGTACACATTTTATGTCTACTTTTTAATCAACTTTCTGTTGAATATTTTGAAATTAATTTGACCGGGAACTGTTACGGCCATAGGCAGCAAAAGCACCCAGTCAAATTAGTTTCCGGATATTCAACACCTTACCCTGTATAGCTACTTTGAAATTGGGATTATGGGAAGTCGTGAATCAAAGTATATAAATTGATTCCAACATGCTGAAAGAACGGACAGAGCTTAGATAGAAATGGACCCCACCTTTGAAATTGTCATGAACAAATTTGATCATTAAACGGCCAATACCGCTTAGTAATGTGTGGTCCACCCACTTGCAATAAGTGACCACATATTTTAGCAAGAGCATCCAGATACTTAGCTTTGCCCTGCCAGACACATGTAGAGCCACTCGCAATGGACCGATTCTCTTATGGAAAGACGGTATACGTTATCAAACCTGTCACCCAAGTGTTGACGTCATAATCAATTATGTCACATGTAGGCTGACTTCACAGTCAAAATACGCAATGAATGACGTTATCAGGAATGTTGAAAAGTGTGTAAGCTGTACGAATTGTATGTTTTTACTATTTAATAAACATTCTGTTGAATATTTTGAAACTAATTTAACTGTGCTGCTGCTATAAGCACCGAGAGCATCTAGTCAAATTAGTTTTAAAATATTCAACAGCTCACCTCTATTGTTACCTTGAAAATTGGATTCTGGGAAGTCACGGGTGAAAGTATGTAAATCACAATGACGACGGCTATGAATATAGGCTAATCATCATCTCTTATTATATTTTAACCACCTCATGGCATAGCTGGTCAAACCGGCCCCTACAGTGATCTTGAGCAATGTCAAATTGGGACAGTTATTGATAATTTACCACTGGAATGACTCTAGAGAAAGTCATTTCAGGTTCCAGTGGCACTCTTCACCAAATTTAGACAGTAAAGGTTTAATATATTATGACGACAATACCAGGTACTGTGTCTGTTTCATTTCCCTTATGTATTATAGCATAAAACACTGGGCTGAACTTTCGAGATAGTGTATACATTTCCATTGTTATGTCTCGTAGGGCCTAGCGGCAAAGACTTTAATGTCGTGGACGCATTTTACTAGTCACTATATGTGTGGTAAATCTTAACAGTAAAACATGTATAATAATATTGTAGATCGTGAAAAATTAGACAAAATTCGCTTATAATAATGTACATGTGATTTTCGTTGGTAATTCATTGTCCTTAATCCTTCACTGGGAAAAGATCCATGCATGCAATTATCTAGCACTATGTATAGGCAACTGATGGTACAAATTTCCAGTCAAAACGGCTGTCAATAACATTGTAACGGATGGTTAGATACAGAAATCAACAGAAAGGGTATGTATGTGCCAAGTTAGTAATGCCTGTAATGTGTTCGCCCCAAAAATTCCACCTATATGGTTAGGTAGGTATCTGAATATGCTAATGAAGTATTGAGTTTTATACCATGAGATTATTTAATTCGTTGTACACGATTTTATACCGAAAATTGGCTGAAATCTTAGCCAATTCAGTCTTCACTGCCCTGTTGTCTGTAGGTTATGCTCGGCCCCAGATTTTCACCCACATAAACTTGAGTTTAAGAAGTATAATTTAGCCTAAATTACATTCAGCTGTAACCAATATGATATCATATCATTGCTAGGTATAGTCATAATTAAATCAAATTCTACAATGAAATAATTCCATAGTCTGCAATTCCATACCGAAAAGTGGCGCGGGAAAAGACAACTGCTGGAAAATAATATATAGGCTGTTAAAGACTGCTGGGCAAGTATAGAAATGCAAGCACTTTGTAACAGCCATGAAAAAGACCTTACAGTGACAGTCAACTTTCTATTGAGCAGCCTTCCCTAACCACTGATTTATCCTATACGAAATATCTTAGCTCATATTACATTTAGGGAGATCCCGTTTTGCATGTCTATTGATAAAGGCATGAAATGTGGCCCTAGTGAAAAGGTGTTGCCGTTAAGAACAGTTAGTGCGTGCTAGATTTAGCAAAGACAAGCTGAGGTACATGGGCACTGTCCCGGGAAACATGTCTCATTGTTCCACTAAACACTCTCATAGGAAATGTTCTCTTCCTTATTAACGGACTGAAAGTCTCTGCCATCTGCGACACTGGCATGAAGAGAGATAACCACACTTTGAACGGTGTGGAGATTTGCACTTTTTCCTTAGCAGACAGAGAAATTGGGCTTAGTACGATATGTGGTGAACGTTCTTGCGACAGCGATGCGCCGACGCTGACACTTCCATTCTCTGGGGTGACCGTTGTTTAGTATGCTTAGTGTTGCTAGTAAGAATATCCCCTTGTGTTCGTGACACAAGGTTAGATGCTAACTGCGCCTCATCCATTTTTACTTCGGATATGTCGAATTACACAACTGTTACGGTGTATGATGTCTGGCAAGAGTGAGTAATGCCAGAGCACTGTGCCATGAATACAATTTTGCACGTTTGGCAAACTGCCTTTATTAGTTCATGATCATGTTTCTTGTGATTAAGTAACTCGCCGCACCGTTTAAAAGTTTTTTCCACAAGGTGGGCTGCCGTCTGCTGCTGTCCACGTACACGTGTGGATTTGGGTGGTGGTAGCTTCGTCCTCGGAGCTATTTGACATTCTGAGGTCCTCTGCCAACTCCTCAAGCTGAGATTTGGATAAGGACATTATGTCGCTGTTTTCGACGCCGACCTGACTATAAGTTTATATAACTATGTCTTCATAACAGCTAATTGTGACTTCTATATTTTGGGAAGACTTCTTTTACTGAATTTGGTCTGTAGTGCTAAAGAGGCCTAATGTCACTGATCTTCCCAATGCTCCGGTTCATGGAGCGATGTGACTCGCTTCATGATAATGAAGTTTTGAGAAAATTCACTGCCTTATATACTCTCGGTGACGTCATAAGGCGGAGGGAGACCACCTACCACCTACCGGATTCTAATCACCCATCCGTGTAAGGATTACTTATTTCTGTGGAAAGCCCAGATTCCAGTGTGTGATGCGGTTCTGAGGCATAGACTGTTATAGACGTGCTTAATTAAAATTAAGCTATGCCGCACGTCGGGGTAGTGGTGGTGTGGGGGATGGGCGGCGGTAGATGACATCACCGTCCTCCTCCGCCTCAGCTTTTCTACCTCGCATCCCTCGCATACTTGGTAGTTTTGGGCTAGTTGGAGCCAGCCAGTCTATAGCTATGCTTGAGTGTTATAGAAACTTTCACTCCTGCATTAAAGTCGGTTGTTCGTAAATGCTGCTTGTCAGCACGTGGTTGATTAGAATATAGGTACTTTGTTTTTTATGCGCGTAGCTGGAGTTTTTAAAGAAAGGGGACAACGGCCAGAAACCATTATATGGAATAAACATGTGTATTAGGCTATTAGCCAGGTGTTCGTGTGCCTGTTTCTGACATCAGGTTGTAGATGGCTGTATAGTACATGCGCGAGATTTAGTATTCCTTAATAGGATATAATTTATGCATTCCTATTAGGAAGACACACGTAATCCCAGATGATTTTGTTAATAGTACGTGATTCCCGCAGACAGCAGGCATTTGCGAGTAGGATTTTTGCTACCGAAAGTGAGGCTGGATTACGGAAGGATCCAAGAACTGCAGTAAACTATAACAGCATCCACGTTCTAATATAACTTTGTCCCATCATTTATGGATCATTCCTAACAGAGTGAAGGCATCCATTGCTCTCTCTCTCTCTCTCTCTCTCTCTCTCAGAGAGAGAGAGAGAGAGAGAGAGAGAGAGAGAGAGAGAGAGAGAGAGAGAGAGAGAGAGAAAGAGAGAGAGAGAGAGAGAGCAATGGATGCCTTCACTCTGTTAGGATGGTGGGACAAAGTTATATTAGAACGTGGATGCTGTTATAGTTTACTGCAGTTCTTGGATCCTTCCGTAATCCAGCCTCACTTTCGGTAGCAAAAATCCTTCTCGCAAATGGCTGCTGTCTGCAGGAATCACGTACTATTAACAAAATCATCTGGGATTACGTGTGTTAGGTGGCTGGTATATATTTGTTATTATTGAGGGTGTTAGTGGCACGTTTAAGGAAGCGAAGGGCCTTATCGGCGAGTAATGATGATATTTATGTTGGTGGTGGTGACGACACCATTTCTGATTTTAATACCAGTCGCGTGACGGCGGGTGAATCCGATGATTAGGTTTATGAATGCGGTAGTGCTTGATATAGGGGAAAGAATAGTTTAAAAAAAAGTTATGTCTATTAATCGGTGCATACTCTATGTTGATGGATATGTACATGAACAACGTTGGTGACGATCTCGGTCCCAGCGCCGTTTAGAATTTTCGCATGAATGATGAAATATGACGTATCCGGTTTTGTGGTCTGGACAAGCGCATATGTTGATGGGTTGTTGCGGGATGACATTGATTGATGCTTACTATGGCATAATGAATTCGTACGTATTTGTTTGCCTGTTGGCAGGTCGTGTGTTTTTGACAGGCGGTATGATGCTGTTCGCCCGTTTAAGGACGGTTTTAATTACTACGTCCTGAGGGCAGTGATGATGGTGTAAACATGAAATGAGGTTATGTATTTATGATGCTGTTGATCGCTTATGGAGAATTGTGGCGTGGCGTGGGGTGTGAGGACGGGTAGAGTTTGAAATGGGATTTTTATGGACAGAGTCATTGATAATACGAACTGGCTGAAAAATATCCTCACTCTATTTATAAGTAGAGAATAGACGATTCGAGAACTTATAGTGATTAGTTTTCCCATTCGTCTACGTCCAGTCATAGGGGAAATGGCTGGCACACCGTGGCCCAATCCATACAACGGACTAGGTTCTCTCGTACCAGCATCAGCTGCTGGCGATGAGTGAAATTTGAAGGAAGGGGTTGTGATGACTAAGTCCAGTGGTGGCGTGGACGCGGCTTGGATAACTGGAATCTTGGGGAGGGACGGGTGTGTGGTGAAGGGATAGGGTGGGGGGAGGAGGTGGACTGGGGATTTTGGGATTGGATAAGTTGGGATTGGTTGAATTTGGAGGGTTTTTTATATGGGGTATGGTGGACTGGAATTGGAGGGTACCAAACCTGTCGTTTCACCTGCTCATTATAACAGGCCACGGGTCCATCAGACACTTGTACTTCTACACTGCCTATTATATATATATATATATATATATATATATATCGCCGCTAACGAAGCAGAGAGGCTGGACCCGGCTTCAGCTTGGGGTAGCTCGATAACCAGCATAATAGCGTGAAGTGGGTTGGAATGGGAAGATGAACGTGGAATAACTTTCCCACCCTTCTCCATAGACGACACAAACGACAAGGCCTTCAGATACGGCTTACCAGACATGGTAGACCCGAGCTGAGGAGGGAGAATGCGAGAAAGAATCTTGTCATCGTCGTCATCATTAACCGGCTGTTGGGCCGATTCCTGGCTTGGTAGGAGAGGGGCCGAACCTGAACTGTCATGCAGGGGCTTGGTGTTGGAGTACCTGTCTCGGTAGAGACATCGGTCTGCGTGCCTGCGTCTAACAGCATACCAGGCCCGAGCTCAGGCCATGGGCACATGCCAATGCATGGCGTAAGCTGATCGAAGTGAATGGCTGAGGTCAAGCCATCTAGGGCACTGATCAGGTAGGTTACGTCCGACTTCTTACATACTACCACATAGGAATCTTTTCACTGGTAACTTAGTTTACTCGGTACATATGCGGAACGTCTGGTATCACGAACCCAAACCATTTGTTTCGGCCTGAAAGAGATGTCCATGTATTCGGTGGCCATGTCTGCTTTACTTGCGCCAGTGTACCGTGTAGAGTGTATCTGTCACATGCTCACGGGCCTGTTCTATCCTTTGGCGCATGAGCTCCACATAGAGAGAAGGTGAGTTCATTTTACTTGGGCTTATGGGCATGGCTAGATCCAGGGCTAAGGCTAACTCATCGCCCAACATTAGTCTAGCAGGCGTGACACCTGTGCTTGAATGAACAGAAGTGTGGTATGCCACGAGGGCATAAGGGAGCCGACGGTCCAAATCGTGTTTCCTTTGTTAACATGACTGCTAGGGTGTGGTTAAACCGCTCTACCATCACATCTCCATGCGGATGGTAGGGAATGGTGCATGTCTTAACAATATGGGACAGTTTGCAGAGCTCGTTGATCAAACGGCTCTCAAAATTCGGACCTTGGTCGGAATGTAGCTCATAAGGCATAACAAAATGGCAGAGAACAGTGCTAGTCAGGACATCCGCGACCATAGCTGCCACTTGCTCTGGCACAGCAAATGCTTCTACCCACTTCGTAAAATACTCTTATAGTACGAGGATGTATTTATTGTCCTCATCCATCATATTTAAGGGCCCGAGCACATCGCTAGCCACTCACTCCCATGGCGCACCTACGATTTTAATTTGTAAGGAGGCCACGTTTCTTTGCCCAACAGCATGCCACTGACAGGGTACGCATTTGACCACCCGTGTCTTCATACTATCGCATATGTTGATCCAGTGAAAGTGGGGTTTGATATGTTCAGTAATTCGTTCAACAGCTAAATGTCCTGCGTTATCATGTAATTGTTCGAGTATCATAACTTGGAAACGCTCAAGGACAATAATACGGTTATGGATATCAAGAATGTCATTGTGCACATGGCATTCAGTATATCGTTGATAGAAATATTTTGCTGCGATTGATAATGAATCGATCAATACTCTGGAAGGGCATACCACATCCTGGGTCCACGCTTATATGTGTCACATATGTGCGTCTGTTGCCTGTTCATGAGCGAGTTCAGCCACATTCCAGTCTTCGCAATGAAGTTCAGGAAAGGTTTTAGTTGACTGTAAGTCGTGTGTAATGGTAGTGGCCACTTCTAATTTACCCTTGAGCCCAATTCGGCCCAGTGCATCAGCATTTACATGTAATTTGCCGAGTCGCTGAATGCCAGTGAAGTTGCATGCCTGCATGGATTCCTGCCACCTCGCCATTTAACCATCAGGGTTTTCTTAGATTCCTGAGCCATCGTAGCAAGGCGTATGCAGATAAATGGGCGCCCATACAGAAAGTATTTAAAATACTTTGTGAAGCATACCGTGTCTAATAATTCTCACTTAGCGGTCGCGTAATGTTACACGATCCATAGCCTAGTACCTGCTCTGCTCCATCCTCTCCGACTTGGAATAGAATGGCGCCAAGTGCAAAGCTGGAGGCGTCCATATCTAGGATGAAATCATGGTGGGGGTTTAGATGAGCAAGAATTGGCGTTGTTGTTAGTTGTGCTTTCAGCGCCTTGAAAGCCTCCCCACATTCACTCGTCCACTCAATGAGTCGATCCCTTTTTGGTGATTTGGAATAATGGTGCTGCTGTCTCGCTGAAGTAGCGGATGTATCGGCGATAATAATGACAGAGCCCGAGGAAGCTGCAAGTGTCAGTAACAGAAGTGGGGTTTTTCCATTCTGCCACTCTGCGGGTCTTTTTTGGGCTGCCATTCCATCGGCAGAAAGTCAAGCTCACATCTAAAGAACTGACATTTCTTTGAGTTGAGCTTTAGATTAGCGTTTTTAAAATGCTCTAATACCTCAGCCAAATTTGCCATGGTCTGCTCAAAAGTAGTGCCAAGACAATAATGTCATCAAGGTAGCAGATTTGCCACTGGAGCTTACAAAGCACCTGTTCCATTAGGCACTAGAATGTTCCAGGGGCATTGCACAAATCGTAGGACATTTTACGTAATTAAAACAGGCTGTCTTTGCATGTAAAACCATCTTTTCATGATCGGCAACCTTCATGGCGACCTACCAATAACCACTCGCCAGATCCAGGGGGCAGAAACACCTAGCGCCCGCCAACGAATCCAGTGTTTGGCCGATTCGAGGCAGAGGATATGCATCCTTAATGCTAAGGTCGTGCAAGCGCCTGTAGGCAATGCAAAAGGGGAGATGCAGAGGGTTTGATAACGCCTGTTTTTAACATGCCCACACCTGTTGATGTGCTTCTTCTTCCTTGTGGATGGGGAGACGTTGGATTGGTAGACAAACTGGTCAATTGTGTCTGGTGTCAATTGAATTGTGTACAAAGTGCGTTTCTCCAAGATATAAATCGCCTGAGGAGAAACTTTCCCTGTACTTGTATAATAAATGGCGTACGTCACGCTTGTGTTCTCCACTTAGGCCCAGCGTGACACGTAAATAGAGATCGTGTAGGTATTCTTGTAAGTTGTCGTGGGCTAGCGCTGATGGGGTGTGTGTGTGTTGGTCTGATTTTTCACCGAAATCACTTCCACCAAGTGGCCACAGCGACCACCAGGGGAGATGGTTAAGGCATCTGCCATGCCGTTTAGACTCGGTCCATGGGGAGGTAATCTTTAGCTGTGCTATGGTTAAATCCAATTGCTCAAAGATTCACTGCTAGGGCCGCGCGCTACAATAATTAATGTTTTAGCAGTGAAATCCTTCCTTTGGCTTAAGAGCGATCTTACAAGGTACCAGTAAAGGTACTGTGAAAATGTATGAAACATCACCGTTTTACTTCTAGCCGCCGAGAAACCTCTAGCGATTTGAGTGGTCGGTTCTAACCAAACCAGTGGAGGGATTCACCAAGACAATTATTGACCAGATTGCGGGAATAGCGTAGGAAGCGACAACTGCTTGAAAATTTTTTATAGGCCGTGAAAGACTGGTGGCCAAGTATAAGAATGCGGTCCACTATGTAACTGCCGTGGAGCCGTGAAAGAGACTTTACAGTAACAGTCATCTTTCTATTGGGCAGCCGTCCCTAGCTGCTGATATATCATATGCGAAATATCTGAGCTTATATTAAGTTAAAGGAGAAGCCGTTTCGCGTTAAACGCACGAAAACGGCCCTAGTTTAAAAGTGGTGCCGTTAAGAACAGTTAGTGCGTGCGTTATTGTATGTATGTAGTATAAATTGAGCGAGTGTAGTATTTTCTATAAAAGTTAGTAAGTAAACATTACAGAACAACGTTCCCGCTCAAATTTCTAGAAACGGCGCTCGCCGTTACAACTTGTATAGTAAAAAAAGACAATACGGTCTAACTGACCCGTTGCACCCACTTGTAGTCGGTGGGAAAATAAATAATAACTTATGATCGCATATTAGTCATCGGCGAGGATGATAAGATAAACAAACCGTCATGTACGCCTTTCCGTTAACGGCAGACTGAAAGGTTCTAGCACCTATTTTGGCATCTGTGCCGTTGGAGATTGATGTACAAAGTTCTCAGCAGAAGCTACCACCTATTAATCATCAGTGCCATTCGAGCTGAAGAAAGTCAAAGAACGCCTTGCTCAACGGTGTTGCACATGAGAGAAGTTGTTGAAACTTAAAATAATGAAATGTTTCTTACTACATTGTTCGTAATTAACGTTGGCTGGTAGAAGGTGAATTCCTGCTTCTTGAAAAGAGCACACGTTGGTTACTGTTGGTTGTGTTCTATAGAATGTTAGTATACACGTCACAAGACGAACGGCGTCGCACGCTCAGGTGTGTCGTCGAATGCAATGTTCTCAGTGAAAACTTACTGTATAACCCTAAGCACTTAGTTGGTATGTAGCACTAGATACGCGCTATTAGTTACCAGGTTTCTAGGTGGCTCAACCAAGTTGGTGAGATATCGTCAAATGGCCTGGAAACGGCCCACTGATTTAATTTAGGATGGTAATGTTCGAAAACGGCGTGGCTAGTATTCCCGCAGTCAGTCACTCGTTAGTTTGTGGAGTGTGGCGTGGCAGCCGTTTTAAGTTGGCTGGGAACATTTTATTTCATTTGGTTTATAGGCCTTTATGCAAGGGTCTTTACAAAAACTGCGTCTGTGCATTTATGATGGGGTATGCCTCTGATCACGGAATCCGACGACGTTTGAAGCATGCTATCTGTTCCAGTTTTAGCTATGCCCCACCCATCTTTAGCTAAGCTTCACCCATACCTTGCACTTGTTGGGATCCATCGATCCCTGAACTCTCTGACTATCAATTTCTACAGCAGCAACAACGCCCAGTCAAATTAGTCTCAAAATCTTCGACAGAATGTTTATTAAATAGTAAAAACATACAATTCGTATAACGCGTCGGACTATGAACAGTTTAAGATGGACTAAATAGAGTCATTCATGACGTAATTATTATGACGTCATTATACACGGCACATAGTTAATTATGACGTTCTGTGATGGATGGATAAACTGGAAAGGTCCATTGCGAATTCCCATACATTTCATGGGTATCTCGAGACGCATTGGATGGATAACATTTAATTAATCTCAAATCAGATCAATATAGGACTTAGAATGTAAACAAGTTTCACGTTGATCGACCAAAACAATATCTTGCCAGCCATTTTGAAAAAGAAATTTGTTTTCAGTCCAATAGAAGACAATTAAAATTTTTTAATTTTTCATAAATATTCGACTATCCGTATGGTATGAAAATATTCATGCGTATTGGTCTATTCGAATGTGTATCAAAAAAATTCCCCCCATTCAGACTGAACGCTAATGTTAAATCAGTACGAACGTGCTTTTGAAGCCGCTTTTGATCGTGCCAGAATACCAATACTGGCGAGCACATCAGACGATTTCATATACAGCCCGCGTCTTTTTCTTATAGTTTTTCTGCACGATATGGAAATAGTCTGTTTCGTGGGACACCATTCCCCATATAACTGCTATATTGTCAAGCAGAAGTCCAATCGGCATCAGAACTACTGCGCCTAGAACCAAAGCGAAATATTTAAGACAACCTAGGTGACGCATACTGAGCGATTTGACAGCTCCTAAGAAAAACATGTATAGATAAACGCCGTATACTGTGTTATATGTGGCATACACAAGAAATGACATATGATACCTATTGATCAAGATATTAGCGATTGTTGCAACGGGCATGCATATAAGTGTGGAAACAATCAGAATTAAACCGAATTTATGCTTCGGTTTTATTTTCGAACTCAATGCTGTAAGTAGAACACCGTTAAACCACCTCTTCCGTTGTCTGACGTAATCCAACATCGTGAATGGGCTCTTTTCACACATGTGTCCTTCAATAAAGTCAAAGCGATAACCTTTAGCAATAGCAACTGCACCAAAGAAACAGTCCTCAGCGATCGAACCTTCAGGACCGTGATCATATGATACATCTCTTTCCGCGCCCACATTAGCAACGACGAATGAGCCTTTCCAGTTGAAATATGGTTTGTGAAGAACTTTTAAACAGAATCGGAGAGCTCCGTAGTCGAAAGCAACACGAATGCTATCAATTAAGGTCACACACCAATTCACTACCCGGCCGTGAGTATATATGATAACGCCTTGGCCAAACTGGCTCTTCCCCTCGCAGACAAAGTTTAGTATTCCTATAACACTATCCTCTGTTAACTTGGTCTCCTCGTCCAAATGAACTATCCAATCATCATCAGTTAGTGTATTAATCCCAGGCTCTAAACAATACTGGAGAGCGCGGGCTTTGAACATGCTTCCTGTTTGCGAGGAGTAGTTTCGAGGAACGACTGTTTCCTGAGTTTTTATGGTTCTTGCCAAATTGATCTCTTCATCGGACACAACTTCTATCATGTACTTCTCTATGCCTACGCTGTCAATAATTGTAGTATGCTGTTGTACATTCTTCTGAACAAGTTCCGGAAACATACCACGTGTAACCACCCGGAAACAGATGAATGGCGCCTGCAGAAGAGAACTCCGCAACTTTGGTGCTACTGGGAAGAGTGAGAAAAGAACGAAGCCAAGAATATTGGTAATGACGAAAGGTGTAGTGAAAGCAATCAACAGATGTGTAGTATCCACTAATACCTTTGTTAACCGGTCTTGCCATGTATTTCCGGTAATATAAATAACTGTTGTAACGAGCCTTCGTGCTAAAGCCTGGAGAAACACGAAGCAGATCAGAAGAACCACCATGCACATATGACGGAGCTGCATTCTGAGAGCCATTGTCAGACAGTGCTGGTATGTTGTGTTTCCTGAGTTGCTTCCTCTTTGTCGAAATTCTGAAATGATAAAATTGTGTTGAATCATGATTATTGTCTGTTGGCGGATGAATGAGCAGGTCGGCGGGTAAACGGGCGGGTTGGTGGTTGGATGAGTGGTCGGGTGGGTGGCCGAGCCGACGGATGCGTACATGTGCTTGCGGGAGGGTGGACTTCCGGACGGGAGAACGAGGGGCGTGAGTGTGTGTCGGTGGTTGGGTGGATCGGTGAGATGGAGGGAGGGAGGAAGGAAGGGAGAGACAGAGGGAGAGAGAGGGGCGGTGTGTGGGTGGGCGAGTGAGTGAGTGAGGCGGGTGGGTGTGTGTGTGTGTGTGTGAGTGAGTGGAGTGAGTGAGTGAGTGAGTGAGTGAGTGAGTGAGTGAGTGAGTGAGTGAGTGAGTGAGTGAGTGAGTGAATGAGCGAGCGAGTGAGTGAGTGAATGAGTGAGTGAGTGGGGGAGGGAGGGAGGGATGGTTGAAGGGAAGGCAGGATGGAGTGAGGGATGGAGGGAAGCTAGGGAGGGAGGGTGAGTGGCTGGGGTGGTGGCGTGGTGGATGTCTGTGAGAGAGTGAGATAGGGAGAGAGTGAGAGTAGGGGAGTGAGAGAGTAGGTGAGTGTGCGTGCGCACGTGCACGCACGTATTTGTGAGGTATGGAGGGAGAGAGGGGTTGAGGAATGGGTTGATTGATGGACTGTGTGAGTGAGTCAGTGGTCAACGAGCGGGTGGGCCTGTGGGTGGGCGGACGCATTTCGCGTGTGGAAGGGCAGGAAGGCTGGTGGGCACGTGTGTGCACGTGCGTGTGCGCGTGCGTGCGTGCGTGCGTGTGCGTGTGAGGGTGTGTGTGTTGTGGTGGGGAAGTGGGGTCGGAGTGGGCGAGTTGTGGTTAAAGTAGGATTCGGGAGGGAGTAAATGTATTGATGACTCCATCTTGGTATTGAATAAGGCAACCATGAGGATGGTCGTTAAGCAGAGGCTATCTTTAGGAGAGATTTGGGTGCATTATTTTGCATACGTTTTATGTTTGCTGATAACATTAAGCTGAACTTGTGAAGGAATGAAAAATAAATAATGCCCAATGACCAGGGGTGAAGTTGTAAAGTCGACTGAGCACGCAAGTGTGGGCAGACAAAGTCCCGATATATACGATAAATCCACTTTTGATCAGAGATACAATTTAATGTTAACTACAAAGTATTTACCTAGATGTAGGTACGCCACGTTATACGCCTACATATGATTATTAAGGCACAGGCTTGATCTATATGCAGCACACAAGGCGCATTTACGAAGCGCCCCAAACTTCAGCGGCCTCCAGAATGTCACACCAAATGGTTTCAATTTTTGCTTTTTGGCGCCTTGAGTAACTTCTCGATACCCGCATTTTTAATCTTGAAAATGAGTAGTTGGTTTCCGAAGCTCTTGTTGGCTTAGTTGCACATCACTGTGACAACACACCAGTTCTGAAGGCGCTTTATAGGGATTCACGGTATTAAAAACGAATACCGGTAAACATAGTAATTGCCATACCTTATTACACTTATACCGGTATACCTTCAATACAGGTATTAATATAATGGACCTTTCCGGTTTTAGCTATGCCCCGCCCTTAGCTAATCTCCACCGACACCTCGCTCGTGTTGGGATAGATCGATCTATGGCCATTAATTTCCAGAAAACTACACAGGTAAGCTCTTGAATATTTTAACAGCGCCCAGTCAAATTACTTTCAAAATATTCAACAGCATGTTTATTAAATAGCAAAGAATTACAAAGCCATACAATTCATAAAACGGACAATTTGAGATTTGATGACGGTCTATATGGAACCCTTTGTAACGCAATGAGTATGACGTCATCATACACGCGTTGAGCTGATTATGACGTCATAGGGCATACTGTGTTTCACGTTTGGACCCCATAATTTACAATACATTCCTGGGCCGATATATATCAACGAGGTTGACAATTCACGCGATGACGTCATAGCATGAATTCTATGGCGTGTGAAAATTCATGAATTTAAACAGAATTTTAACAGTGATAGAGTTTGTGAAAATCTGTCACATTCGTTTCAATTTATAAAATATTATAACAACTTTCATTTTGGTGATTTTAATTGAAAACTAATTCTTGTTTGTGATCTAATTTAACGAAATTTCATGGGGCGACATATTTTTTTCATGGAAATGTTTTAGTCAGTCAGTCGGTCGGTCGGATGTCGGTTGTCGGTCTGTCAGTCGGTCAGCCAGCCAGCCAGTCAGCCAACCAGTCAGTCAGTCAGTCAGCCAGCCAGCCAGCCAGCCAGCCAGCCAGCCAGCCAGCCAGCCAGTCAGTCAGCCAGCCAGCCAGCCAGCCAGTCAGTCAGTCAGTCAGCCAGCCAAACAGCCAGCCAGCCAGCCAGCCAGCCAGCCAGCCAGCCAGCCAGCCAGTCAGCCAGACAGCCAGCCAGCCAAACAGCCAAACAGCCAGCCAAACAGCCAAACAGCCAGCCAGACAGCCAGCCAGCCAACCAGCCAGCCAGCCAGCCAGCCAGCCAGCCAGCCAGCCAGCCAGCCAGCCAGCCAGTCAGTCAGCCAGCCAGCCAGCCAGTCAGTTAGCCAACCAGCCAGCCAGCCAGCCAGCCAGCCAGCCAGTCAGCCAGCCAGCCAGTCAGTTAGCCAACCAGCCAGCCAGCCAGCCAGCCAGCCAGCCAGCCAGCCAGTCAGTCAGCCATCCAGCCAGCCAGCCAAACAGTCAGCCGGCCAGCTAGCCTACCAGCCATTCCGTCATCCAGTCAGTCGGTCATCCAGCCAACCAACCAGGCAGTGAGTCCGCCAGTCAGCCAGCCAGCCAGCCAGCCAGTCAGCCATCCAGCCAGCCAGTCAGCCAGCCAGCCGAACAGTCAGCCGGCCAGCTAGCCTACCAGCCATTCCGTCATCCAGTCAGTCGGTCATCCAGCCAACCAACCAGGCAGTGAGTCCGCCAGTCAGCCAGCCAGCCAGCCAGCCAGCCAGTCAGCCATCCAGCCAGCCAGTCAGCCAGCCAGCCGAACAGTCAGCCGGCCAGCTAGCCTACCAGCCATTCCGTCATCCAGTCAGTCGGTCATCCAGCCAACCAACCAGGCAGTGAGTCCGCCAGTCAGCCAGCCATCAGAGCCTATTTCACTCTCTAGTTTGAGTTTAACGAGAACATTGTAGGCGTCGAGTACACATCGTACCAAAACTAGGTCAGGGTGATCTCGGTGTGATCTCGGTGTGACATTGGTCGGTCGGTCAGTCGGTCGGTCGATCCAGTCGGTCGGTTCTATAGTGTGTAAATAATCCATCCATTCATTTCATAGCCGTAATATCACACAGACAGTTGCTATGCTAACTATTTGTATGGCTTTTAGCGCATAACCTCTCTCTATCTATGATGGGATGATTATATGTTGCATCTAGAGCTTCGTGGCACCCAGAGATAACCTGCTAGGATGCCATGAAGTGGGGGTACTGGAGGTAGGGTCGTACGACGGATGGGGCATCTACCAGACTTACTGTGAGATAACTATAGCATATTACACCATAGAAGCAGCTTATAGCTATTATAGGTTCGGCACCATTCGTAGGTTTGGGCTGTCCTTCATCATAGACCTAACTTATCAGAGAAACCATTCTCCTGTCCGGTGACTAAGTCAATTAACCTTTCAAGTCTATCAATCTGATGTTATATGACGTCATAATCAGCGAGGCGGCGTGTAGGATGACATCATAATCACAAGGTCATAAATGATTCTATATAGCTCGTCTTTATCTCTCAATAATCCGACACATTGTACGAATTATATGTGTCTACTATTTAATAAACATGCTGTTGAATATTTCGAAACTATTTTTACTGGACGCTGTTGTTGCCATAGGCAGGAACAGCGCCCAGTCAAATTAGTTCCAAAATATTCAATGGCTTACCTGTATAGCTTTCTGGAAATTGATAGTCAGAGGTCGATCGATCCCAAGAGGAGCAAGGCGTGGCTGGACTTAGCTAGATATGGCCGTGGCATGGCTAAAAATGGAAATGTCCATTATCTAGTTCAATGATAGATGATAATGATGATTATGATGATGCTGATGATGATGACCATCATCATCTCAGCCCATTGCCAGCACCAGCGCCACGACGACTATCACTGTCATCGCCGGAGCCGACGCCGTCCTCGTCGCAGTCGTCGTTGTCATCGCCATCGCCGCCGCCGCCGCCACCGTCATCATCATCATCATCATCATCATCATCATCATCATCATCATCATTACCACCACCACCATCACTATCATCATCAGCATCAGCATCATCATCAACACCACCATCATCATCATCATCATCATCATCATCAGCATCGTCATCATCATCATCATTAGCATCATAATCCTCATCATCGCCTGCGTTTATATTCTAATCAATATTCCTCACGATTTAGGTGTGTACATAGCCATAAACCTTCACAAAGTAAATATGCACCTGAAATATGAGCCTGATGATAAGCATACCGTGAATAAATGAGACAACATATGATTGAACTTTAACCGAGCACAGAATAGAGATCAACCCTTCATCATAATGTACTTTTACCACACTTGTCATTCTATAGTCTATGTCTCCGGTATAACAGACTATATTGTGCAGGGTTCTGACTCCATGTCTTGTAAATTTCAAGTTCAAGTTCTAGTTCTCTTTATTTCACTCAGGCTATGCAATATCATGGGGTTAATTACATACAAAGCTTGCTATAACAGTGGGACTACAATATTTATTCGTTAATCTTATATTATACTATATTAGCCACATACATTCCTAATACCCATGCATATTAATTATTTACGTTCACATGTTTCTGTGTGTGTTCATCTGTCGATGCACGCACGTAGGCCTCTGTTTGTTTATAGCTACATATTTTCACGGCTGAATTCACGCTTGTGAATTTATGTTTTCATTTTTGAGAACTATAAAAATTACGAAATTAATATAAGCAGATCTAGTTCATATTTTAACCCCTCTAGTTTCAACTTAGCCATTTAATGGTCAAATTGGTAAAATATGATCTCTACAGTGATCTTGAGAAATTCCATTTGCAGGCTAAGAGAATAAGTTTTCTTCAAACTTTTACCACTGGAATGACTGGCTCGGTAACCGAGCCAGTCATTCCAGTAGTGAAATTTCAGAGAATAACTAGTCTTCAAATTGGCACTGGCTAAGCAAAATAAAATTGTACAAAAAACATTTGATGAATGCCCATTTACAGGACAACAGAAATCTCTTTTCCCCAAATTTCCATGGTAAATTTAAAAAATACTCTTCTTAGCCTGACAAATCTTAATTGTCTTGAAAGGTGTTGACCATTAATGGTTAAATTGATATAATTAGTATGTTAAGCGCTTTAAGGGGCTACTGACACAGAAGGGGTTAAACAATGTTTTGGTTTTCTCGATATTTCTGTTAGTTATATAATATTTCAGAAGATATATATATTGCCTTTCATTTACATACTTGTTACAATAAAATAAAAAATGTAATTTGCCATCGCTAACATTGCATCTGTGATAGAACCTGTTCGTCCTTTCCATACCTGTCTAGAGTTTCGATTCTGTTAGCAGTCTGTGATTTATTGTTATGAAGTGACACATAGCTATTGCTACCGGCTATGGTAATGGACCTTTACATTTTTAGCCATTCCCCGCCCACCTCTATCTAAGCTCCACCCACACTTCGCGTGTTAGGATTGGTCGATCCCCGAATGCTCTAACTATTAATTTCCTAAAAACTATACAGGTAAGCGCCGTTGAATATTTTGTAACTAATTTGACTATGACAGCAACGGCGCCCAGTCAAATTAGTTTCAAAATATTCAACAAAATATTTATTAAATAGTAAAGACATACAATTCGTACAACAACGCATAATCTGTCTTCAAATATGCGTTCGTGACGTACTTATCTACATCATTCATGACGTCATAATGACGTCAATTGTTGTAATGTTATTGTATGCGTCACGTAGTTGATTATGACGTTATGTGATGCATGGATACAGTGGAAAGGTCCATTGTCTCAAATATGTATCAATTTTCAGCTCAGACTTCCAGTAATACATTGCTGTTGCTGTATGTCAGTTACATGCTTTAATACGTCTTCTTCTTCAGAGATATTGTCACTCATAAAGTTTACATTTCCTATAGCATAATCTCCTAGGATACCGTTCCTCGTGGAGACAATTCCAATTTCCTTATCTTTAGCCATTCTTCCGTTTATTAAAAAAATATTCGAGTTTTTACATAGCTGAAGTAAATTTCGACCCTTACACTGGGTGTGCTTATGCCACCAGCCCCTCCCCCACCCCCTCACCACCACCACCACCCATCACCCACCCAACCCCAACCCACCCCCGCCTCAGTTATATTTAACATGTCTCTGTTCGGAGCGAAGTCAATTGTACTTCGTATAGTTGTTCTACAGTGATGATGATGATGATGATGATGATGATGATGATGATGATGATGATGCTGATGATGATGATGATGATGATGATGATGATGAATCAGTTTTTCTTCAACTTTCTGCGCTGTGTTTTGTCCACTGTCAGTTGTCCTAAGCTTCTTCTTGTTCTTTGTCGCCTTTACAGATCCCAGATCACGTTGTTTGAAGTCCGATCGCAACATACTTAGCAAACTGATGGTGTGGCGTCCTTGGCTTGCTTGATACATGTTGGTACCTACAACTGCATATTTTCAGGCATTCGAAGAACATGCCCGACCATAGAGCATCGCTGTTGCGCTACCCTCATGAATAGTGACTCTGTGTTACACAGTGTGTAGAGTGTTGCATTTGATATTAGACTGTGTGGCCAGCAATGCTTTGTAATTGTCCGCGGATGTTTGTGGTGACATGCATCACGTGTGTTCAAAAGGGCGTTTGGGGCTGCCCAGCTGTTGCAATGGACCTTTTCATTTTTAGCTATGCCCCGCCCATCTCTAGCTAAGCTCCACCCACACCTCGCCGTGTTGGGATTGATCGATCCCCAAATGCCCTAGCTATCAATTTCCTGAAAACTATGCAGGAAAGCTGTTGAATATTGTGTAACTAGTTTGCAAATTAGTTTCAAAATATTCAACAGAATATCTATTAAATAGTAAACGCAAACAATTTGTACAACAACGCGTAGACCGTCTTTAAATATGCGTTCGTGACGTACTTATCGCCGTCATTCGTGACGTCATTCATTATGATGTCATTGTACACATCGCGCAGTTCATTATGACGTCATATGATGGGTGGGTACTCTGGAAAGGTGAATTGCAGATTTATGGAAACACGTGTAGCATCATATAGTTGCACAGTTTGACTTTCGTGGTGATTCTAGAACCACGAATCCATAATTTTCAAAAGGAATGGAAGGCGATATTTCCTGTTATACAGCGAGTTCCAATATTGGTAGAGCTGCTGCAGAGGAGAGAAGCCAGGACTCTGCTCGTTCTCCCATTCTCAGTATCCCGATGGGGGTGTCGTCATTATTCATATCTGTGGCGTCGGATAGGCATAGGTGTGTGAACGAAGATTTCAGCCTTGAGCCGCTCTGTGTTCCAGTCTTTGCATTAGAATCGCCAACAATAGAAATAGTGGCAAATGCAGGTTTGCGCATTTTACGTCATAATCATCTTGTACAATTCTGTCAAAGGCGCCAATCGACCAATGTTCAGACTATTCTGATGGGATATACACACCGCCGAGATTTATGACAGCTTTTCTAATTTCTAGGTACATCGCTATCTGCGTCAAACGTGACTGGCTTCGGTGTAATTATTGCCCTTGATCAGCAGTCGCACACTAGTCGCTTGTACATTTCCCTTTCGTTTATTTGGACGAAATATGTAGCTTGGAATAGGGACATAGTTATTATCAGTTAATGGAGGAATCCAGTTTCTCACTCAATCATATGAGGTCATCATCAACTACGTCACATGTAGGCTGATGTCATAATCAATTACGTCATGAATGACGTGATATAGTCTGTTACAAACGCTTAATAATCCGACAAGTTGTACGAAATGCATGTTTTTAACATTTTCTTGACTCTTTTGAAATTAATTTGATTGGGTACTGTTGCTGTCATAGGCATGGCAACAAGAGCACACAGTCAAATTAGTTTCACAATATGCAACAGGTTACCTGTACAGTTGTCTGGAAATTGAGGTTATGAGAGTGCAGGCATCGATTGATGCTGTTGTCCGCCTGCCTGCCTGCCTGCCTGCCTGCCTGCCTGCCTGCCTGCCTGCCTGCCTGCCTGCCTGCCGTCCTGCCTGCCTGCTTGCCTACCTACCTGCCTGCCTGTCTGCCTGTCTCCCTGCCTGCCTGCCTGGCTGCCTACCTGCCTGCCTGTCGGTCGGTCGGCAACAGCAGCAGCCACGCAGAGACCACACCCATAATGCTCACTGGAAGCAGCATTGTTATTTCTTAAGCCGGGCACCAGAGGCCACGCCCGTAGTTCTCACTGGATAAATGTTCGCTGGAAATTTCGTTATTATCTTATACCTTACGATTCACACACCACATTCAGCCGCCATTCAACGGATTATCACTGTCACACATTATACATAGAATACAATGGACCTTTCTCGTTTTAAGTATGCTCTGCCCATCACTAGCTAAGCTCCACCCACACCTCGCCGTGTTGTGATCGATCAATCCCCGTAGTTGATTATGGGATGAATTGATCCAGTGAAAAGATCCATTATGCGCTACTATTTGATGTGCCACTATCATTGCATGTATACCTCAAAATGACTAAATACACATGCAAATGACTGTATGGCAATCAATCAGACACTTAGCCCAAACAAGCAATCAGTCAAACGATCTCAAATTCAGCCAGACGCATTTAGTATTTAAAACAGTCAACACAAACATAACAGTATAGATACATATTACTAAGTACTCACAGTAATGTAGTTATCCAAATTCGATTCAAATCATGAGAGCGCTGGATGTGTTTCATAAGGATACACTACATCAGCAACGTTTGGGGGAAAATATGTCAGTCAACATTTTGCGCCCATATTTAGTATCATGTCCTGTCCTGTGTGATCATTGAATGAACTATGGCTTGTATTGTTCATACAAAGTGTTATAGGGTTAGGCGAGCTCCATTCTCTTGTTTAATTAGGGTTAGATCAAAGGTTTAAGGTGGGCAAATGGCTACCTTTATGTGAACGCTGAAATGTTGTCGAGTGGCAAACATCGCATCTTTCGAGCATATTTCCTTCACAAATTCCAAATTGAATAGTTTAATTAAATTGAATTACGAGAAATTAAACAATTAACAGCGAGTAAATTTCCCAGTAGGTTTAATTTCAAATGTCTATCTTCTCTGGGAGTAAATTATGCTTTGCTTCTGTTAGTAGCTTATGTTTCCGTTGATCGTATTGACCCAGTCAAATTACTTTCAGAATATTCAACATCATGTTTATTGAACACTAAAGACATACGTACAATTCATACGGCATATTAAGTGTTTCTCCTGCCAAACATGAAAGACGCGGCTGTTCAATCGGTATAAATCCAAAGTTACGAGGGACCAAATGGTCAGGAAGATTAAAATCTTCCGTAACTGATGTGTTTTCCTCTAGCCTAAGTTCTGACATGTGTTGCACGCCGTTGCAATGGACATTTGGCTTCACCAATTTACTGCTTTTGACCCAATTTCCACGATATTGAATACATGGTTATATCAGATTTACATGTTAAATTAGTCGGAACTTGGTGCATGTGTGCTCTTGTTCTGAAAGACCACGCGTGAATTTTGGTTCGGGAGAAATCTATCCGATTTGAATATTTTCTTTCTGCATTCCGAGATTATCATATCCATATAATGGGACGGTTATGACACACTTATGTAGCAAAATACATTCCAAATTATAATATGGAATACAGCAATGATGACCAAACAAATATCCAAACGCAAGAAATTTATTTTGACAAAAGTTTTTACATATATAGGCTTATTAGACTGGCAAAGATCATGAACGCATAACAGAACCATCATAAAGAGATATTTTACGCTTTGATGCTGAACACATACTAATAATGATGCGAATGTTAATCCCTCTTGTGCCAGTCTTTCATTCTCCAGGAGGAAAAAAGCTTCATCTGTATTGGTTATGAGGAATGTCTATTTGCAGGCCATGACTCTTGGGATCGATCGATCTCTGACTATCAAATTCCAGAAAGCTATACAGGTAAGCCATTGAATATTTTGGAACTAATTTGACTGGGCGCTGTTCCTGCCTATGGCAACAACAGCGTCCAGTCATTCCATCGCCAACCTTTCGAAAGTAGTCTTCTCTAGACTTGCAAATGGGCATTCACTGAATAAAGGTATGAATCTTCTTGACTGGTTATGACCATTAAACGGTTAATTAAATAAAAAAACAAAGACAAGCCAGTCACCATATGGTAAATTGTCAAAGATTTTCTTAATTTTTGCATTCAGTTTGAGTTAATGGAGACTGATGAAGCGAGGAAAAGTTATAATTTTCCAGACAATGGACCTTTCCATTTTTAGCTATGCCCCGCCCATCACTAGCTAAGCTCCACCCACACTTCGCCGTGTTTGGATTGATCGATCCCCGAATGCCCTAGCTATCAATTTCCTGAAAACTATACAGGGAAGCTGTTGAATATTTTGTAACTAATTAGAATGGGTGCTGTTGCTGCCATAGGCAGCAACAGCGCCCAGTCAAATTAGTTTCAAAATATTCAACAGAATATTTATTAAATAGTAAGAGCAAACAATTTGTACAACAGCCCATAGACCGTCATCAAATATGCGTTCGTGACGTACTTATCGACGTCATTCATGACGTCATTCATTATGATGTCATTGTACACGCCGCGCAGTTCATTATGACGTCATATGATGGCTGGGTACTCTGGAAAGGTGAATTGAGTCTCTAATGGTCAAAACGACACCCAAGAAATATTTATTAGCACAACAAAGGTTTTTTTGGTAAATTCAGTAGTAAATTTACAATAAAATTCTTCTTGTGGTCAAATGGACATATAAGACAAACTTTCAATTTTCTTGGGAATTCTGGCCATCAAAGGGTTACTTGATATGAATAACATTTGGGGAATTTTGCGGCACTGTAAATACAAGATTAACAATACTGACAATAATCAGCTTATTAGTAATAATAAGATATACATACGTTTATATACTCATATAATTAGATCTTTGTAAAAGAAATTGCAAATTTATGTTGCCCATATGTCACAATGTGACATGGGTTTGTAAATAAATAGATGAATTGAAAATTGAAATTGAAATGGAAAGTCCATAGTCTTTTGGGACTTGACTGGCGGGGAACAATTGCCATTGTTCGCTAAAGAAATTCATGTCACATTTGGTAAACGGCATCCATTAGCTTATCAGTTTTGGGAGAGAAACACAGCCACACACACACACACACACACACACACACACACACACACACACATACACACCCACCCACCCACCCACCCACCCACCCACCCACCCACCCACCCACCCACCCACACACACACACACACACACACACACACACACACACACACACACACACACACACACACGTTGATACCGGTATTCTTAGGAGGAATGCACACAACGTGTTAACTGTATAAAGTATTACTTCATCGCCACTATATGATGTATGTAGATTTGCCTTCACATGCCATTGCATAGTTTGAAATAAATAAAGAGAACATGAACAATGGACATTTATCAAGACCACTGGAGATGTTTCTTGGCCAGCAAGAGTTATATCTGTGAGACGGATTTTATTTATAATTGAGCAGTATCGTATAAAATGACTCTGAAAATTATGTTGACATATCGATGTGGACTGACATTCTGGTTCTATGTCTGATATGATACCTCTTATACTAACCCTTTACATCATGCAATACAAGATCATATATGCATATTTTTCACTTGCAAATCCGTCTTACAGAGAGGCTATTGATTCTTCTTAAACTAATTTAACCGGCAGCTGTACACTAGGCATGCTCGGCTAATCGATATTTCATCGATAGTCGATTATTTTCCTCGCAGTTATATAATCGAATGTAAAATAAAACAATAAAAATGAAAAACATCGATTTAATCCAGAAAAAATCGACAATTTATTTTAATCCGGCGTAATTTAGTGTTTAGTTTTGTAATACAGCTGCGGCATCGGTGGTTTGATTCTTCGCTGGAAGGCAGTTGTATAAACATCTATTCCTGACGTTGAAGCCTTCATCTCCCGAGTCATAGTCATCCCAGCGTTAAATTTTCACAAATAGTGTTATCTTGGCCTAGAAATCGGCATTCCTGCAGACCACTACAAAGGCCATTTTGGCCAACTTGACTATTAAACCCCTTGTGTCAACTTAACATCTTAATAGTACGTCAGCCAAAAACGGAATCTGCAGAGATCTTTGGCAATGTCAATTGCAGGCCAAGATAAAACATTCACGACTGGATACGCGTACGTGCGTGCGTACGTGCGAGCATGCGTGCGTGCGTGCGTGCGTGCGTGCGTGCGTGCGTGCGTGCGTGCGTGCGTGCGTGCGTGCGTGCGTGTGTGGTGGGTGGTTACACCTGACACTGTTCTTAACTCGTATTTGCTGATAATACATCCCTTGTATTAACCATTATCACACTGATTTAAAAATGCACCATGTGCATAGGCATACGTTTTAATTTTCATAACGGTCATTATTCTTAAATTCAAATATATATGCTATGACTCCTGTCACAGAATGCCACAAAACACATACAACACAAATATGTTGACTATTTTGAATCAAATGTAACTAGAGGCTGCAACATATATATATATAGAATTACAATAATAAAAAACCTACAAGGGTCAAATCATAATTTGATATGCTTATGCTAGTTACCACGGAATTTGATAGATAGCTCAGAAATGAGTGCGTGCGTGCTGCTTTGATGTATTATGTATGCGTACCATTAAAATTAGGCACATTAAAAGAAGAATATAAACTAAAATAAAGATATTTTGTAGTTGAACAGGCAAGCAGGCTCTCACGGCTGTACGCACATACGCAGAGACGTACGTACACGCACGCACGCACGCACGCACGCACGCACATAAACTCACGAACGCGCTCACTCACGCACGCACACACGGACATATTGATGCAATCTAAACATAGAGCCGAAGCTTCGTGCTATGCCGAGAATACACCTTCGCAATCGCAATGACGGACTACTTTTTTCCAAAATAGACGCTCTCATACACGGCAAAATCTGTACGCCTAGACACTATAAGATGTATTTTAGGCGGTTCCTGCCCCTATTTGTTGGACATAGCGCATACACTCGAATGGAGAATAACTTGTTAAATAGAAAACCGAAGAGATTATTAATTTAATATGAAAATAGGCGTTGCCTATAAGCGACCGCAGACACCATTTATTGCTTAAATAAATAGAACGAATTTGTATATGGTCGAAAGGTCCTAATACGTTTGCCCATCTATAGTACTTTGAAGCTAATTTTTCGTCATGCTGTTGGGGGGGGGGGGCATTCTGGTAAATCCGGTCCACGATATTCACAACAATGCGTCGCCAGCATTGATGCATCTTTTACCGGGGCCTACACCATTAAAATAGTTACACCAGTCCAATGACGTTATAAAATTTGTACCGACGTATCGCGGTGCTCCTCGCTATTTGGCGGAAATACAAATAAGTTCAAAGTAATGATGGCGTCATAATGAAATATCGTCCGCTAGAAATTTTAAATCGCGTTTATCCTGAAGCGACAAAAAACGGGAATTATATACGCATAAATAGGAATAAATAAAGCTTTTATCTGGTTTGCGTCAGACCATTTAATCAAACCATTTACTCGCTTTACATTCTAAAGTAAATGTACGGTCGTGATAACAATATCACACAAATTTTGGACATTGAAAATGCGCAGTAGGTTTCCCTAAAACAACGAGAGGAGCATACGCATAATGAATAACCATATCCCATAATGCAACGGGGCACATGAAGAAACCACAAAAGCTATATCATAAGCCGAAACCGGAACCAAAAAAAGCTCGCAACCGGAAACGAAGCTTTCTTATTCGCATGGTATATGGATTTTAGCCTGGTTCCCTGTCCCATTTTCTGTTGATTTTTCCTCATTACATGTACGTACATGTTATCTATATACACTCACTGCGTTCGCGATGCGTTCGCTATTATACACGGGCGCTCTACAATAGTGTTTTATGCCACACGAATACTGGTGCCGACTGGTACTCCTCACGTATGGGAATGGGAACCCTTTTGCTGCTGATTCTATATTTCGCGCTACATGTATAAAGCAATGCTGTAGCCAGACTCGGCGAACATATTGGTGCAAATCCATCGTTGGGTGGGTTGGTCCTGGATTTAATGAATTATGGTAGCTGGAGTTGCGAGCAAGACTGAAATAGAAGGGTGGGTGTGGGGGGGGGCGTGGGGTGGGGGCGGGCTTTGGCAAGGTATGCGGCCCCTGGCTAAGTGTCTGGGATACATTCAGGCAGCATGCATTAATTTCAATGGTTAGCGACCTTGAATACAATTATTCTCAAAATATCAATCACACCCACCACCATACGCCACCCCTACATATACACATAGGGTGGTGGCTGTAATGAACACGGGGTGGGGTGGTGGTGCTGTAATAAACACGACTCTAATAATACATTGTATGCTTGATATATAACGATTCTTAAATGTAGCAGAATTAATTATTTACACTTGATACAATGCATATAATCAATACATTCCACAATATTAGTGCAGGAGTCCAACTTAACCCAATTCCCACCTAGAATCTACATAATTATTTGCATTTATGTTTAATATTTAGGTTGGATGGTAAAGCTGTAACATCAGTCAATCAGATTCATTTCAAAATTAAAACAATTCGAAACATTATAGAATTTGATCTGCATTTTGAAAGGGTTAATTAAAATCATATTCTACATTAGGGGTAACCCTTTCATCCTTACAGACCATACATTGCTTTAAGGAATATTTTGTTGAATATATTGAAACTAATTTGACTGGGAGTTACAACAGCTCACAGTCAAACTATTTTCAAAATATTCAACACCTTAGATCTATAGTTGTCTTGAAATTGAGTCATTGGAAGCGCAGGATGCCCAAAATGGTTAGCATAATCTTTAAAATCATTTTCAGATGTGAGTTTTCACCTGAGAACGGTACTCAACAACAGCCTTTGAATCGTGTACCTACAATGTATGATAAAGAAGATTTGACTGTTTAAGATGATGAAGAAATTTTGTTAAATGCCATTTTAGTTGTGCCTCACAAGTCAGTTTGTTAGTCTGTCTGTCAAATTTTTGACATTTAGGACAAAGCTGCCTATGTTGCAATTATAGTCTGGCACACTTGTTTATATTGTCAACTGGAATCCTTGTCTGTGCTAAAGCTGCACAGGCTTCTAGCCAGCATGGCGAGAGTAACAAGTAAATTCTGACACCATGACAATTATGAACTAGTCATTAGTTTCCAGATTCAATGAGTGCTTTTAGCAATTACATCAGAGAGATGTTACCATTCAGTTTCCTTTTGAATGATAATTTGTGTAATTAATTGAAATTGTGCTACTGCACACTGTTAATGTCTAAGACAAAGCCACCTCTCAGAGACAGCTAGACTGTATGAACAAGCGGCCCAAAAAGGGCATGGTACGCTCACCTGAACCATTAGCTTTGGAACCATTTGCATGACATGGTGCGTAATTTTACTACAGTAGGATCCTTTCAAATTTGGATGAAATCCATCAATTGGTTACTTAAGGAAGAGATGCATTTTGACAATATCCGGTAAATTTTTCATAACGGCTAGAATTTTCACCCAAACAATTTACCAAGCACAATTCTGAATAGAAGTCCTGGTGCCCAGCATCCTATAGTTTCCATACGATAATTCTAATCAAAATTTGGTTGAAATCCGTCAAGCGGATAAGGAGATGTGTGTTGACAATTTCTGGTATATCTTTCATAAAATCCAAGATTTTCACCCCAAAAATGGTGAAACAAAATTCTTAATAGAAATCCTGAAGCTGTCACAATATGGTGATTCTAACCAAACTTAGTTGAAATCTGTCAAGCAGCTAGGGAGGAGATGCATTTTGACAATTTCGCGTAAATCTTTCATAAAATCTAAGATTTTCATCCAAACAATTGACCAATCAAAACTCTGAATAACGGTTCTGGAGCCTACAACAATAGGATGCTTTCAGTCAAGTTTGGTTAAAATCTGCTAAGCGATTTAGGTTTTAAAGCAAAAGCTGACGGACTGACAACGGATAATAGATGGATGGCCACCATGGCATAACCTCATTTGGCCATTCGGACCAGGTGAGCTAAAACCTGCACACATTGTCCATTTCATGTGAATAAGATTAGAGTTCCGCACATTTCCAAGCAAACAATACTTTAAGGGTTGCCTCAGTGGGATGTCAAGACTGCATGCCTCAGTGGGATGTCAAGATTGCATGCCTCAGTGAGATGTTTGATTGCACCAGTCTTCCACATGCTAGGCTATAATTTACATTTAAATTTGCATTTAAATGCAATTATGAAACATGCATTTGAATCTCATGTATTTGTATTTGCATTTGCCCTTGCATTTGCCTGACAAGGTGTGCCTTTGCATTTCAATGCATTTGATTTTTTTTTCAAATAGCATCAACAGTTAAATTAATTTCAAAATATTCTACCAAAGTATTTCTTAAATCACACAAATGACATTACTATTGCTAGAAATTATAAACTTAATTCTCTGTGATTTATTAACTCACTTCACTCTGAATTTCTTATCATGTAGCTCTCGGCCATCAATATACATATATAAAATCATACATATTTTGAAATTAGCTAGACTTAAGTCAGTTGATATCTTAGCATGTCAACAAATTTTTGTTAATTTAACCTCCCTTACATACAAGACCCCTGTAATGATTGACTCAGTGATTTTCTTCTTGTGGCCAGCAAATGGGTATTTCTAAAGACCACGGTAAAGGCTGGCTTTGGATGGTTTGGCTACCAAAGGGTTAATGTAACAAATGGACTAAACTTTGTTGCTGCTGTAATCAATATGTCGATTTTCAGGAGAATGAACAATATTCATACGATCATCTGTCTTAAAGAATCACAATCTTTTGGCACAATCAAGATATAGGTAGTCACGCGATCACTTTTGGCTGTACAATCTATTCAACAAGTGCTCTATAATTGTCACGATCCTTTCAAAGTAAAATTGGTCTGGCCTAGCATTAATGATGATATATAAATATGGTATGATATGTATTATAATCAACCATGGCGCGCGCGCCACGCACGCACGCACGCACGCACGCACACCACCTCCCCAGAGCATGTGTTACCGCAAACTGTACATGTTAATTTCTTCATATGTATTTTTATGTATTGTAAGTTATGTGAATGCTTTTTATTGTTGTCCTCTTTGTGTGTCTCTTGTTTGCAATGTAGTGTGATGCATATTTGTAAGGGGTCCATCACTTTATAGGCATTGCCTTGGATGGACTGCCTGTAGTATCTGTTTACATGTACATAAATCGCGAAATAAATAATATTGAACTTGAACTTGCACAACATACGATCTATTATTGATGTGTTTATTGAACGCTTACTAACAATCATAGTCACTCCCCTATATATTGTAGATACAGAAGGATAGTGCGTAGATACGTATGCCACTATGCCGAGTTACAAGGTCCAACCTCGATTAATATTATGTAAGATTTATTTTAGGTACTAATGTACCGGTGAATAGAGACCAGGATCGTCCTTCCCGCGGAGATGGATGGAATGGATGACACAATGCTGTATTCTATTAATGATGCCTCGTTTACTGAACTTTCTTAATCCTATAGTTTACACATATAGTTCCAAATTCTAGTTGCATGTCGCTTATCTATTCTAAACTTAGTATACTTAACTACAATCGATTCCTAAGAGAGACGTATTATAATAAAATATAACAAAATTAACCTTAAGGTCTTCTCTCTATCTGACCAAACAGATTTTTGTCTAACCAACTGTCTGACTGTCCGTCGTCGACATTTTCCCACTCTTAAATATGATTCTGTCGTTATGTCAACAAAGCTGCGTGTAGTAAGTGATAGCGTGTCTGAGCGTGAATGTGTCCTAGGAGTTTAATTAACTAATTTAACTACTAATAATTAACGTATATAATACAATCGTATAGCAGCATATTATAACATGGTTACATTGCATTACAGGAGTTATACTCTGCACGTGTCCATTCCGACCAATAACTGATTGTTCCATTGTGGGCGTGTCGATTAATAGTTTATGCATATATTTGTACATTTATTGCTGTAAGGCTCGTGGCCTGTCCGTTCTAGCGTGTCACGTGTCACTGGCCGCGCCCATCATTCATCGTATTCCGTAGTCGTGTCGTCGCGTGTGAGTGTCTGGGCGTGGCTATTGTCAAGCGTATGGGTGTATTCGTGTGCGCGTCCTTGATACAGATGCGTCCATGTGTGCGTGTGTCTCTATGTCCGTTAACGTTAAATCCCAATAACGTTGTTATGATACTGAACTATGACCCCGTGCTCCTATAATAATCGCCCACCGCACGATGTAAACACTAGTAAACATTACTAATCAGTACATTGGCAGGCGCCAGCGGGAACCAGCCTCCTTTTCCTTCCACTTTATCTCCTCACTCCTCTTCCTACCACCATCTAAACTCTATCTTTGTCCAACTCTTCACGAAACACCCTTTCCCTCCCACTCTATATGCTTATCTCTGTATATTTCCTTAACTTATATAACAATAACTTAACTTATGCCATAAATTTATATACATTTTATACCTATGTAACCGCCTCTTGCTAGTAATAGAATGTACAAAACTCAAGTGGGAATCACACTAATAATATACGTCTTAATGTGTTCCCACTTTAACAGAAAAATAAAATTTGTTTAAACCAAATGTCATTGATAAGTTTGAGCAATGTTATTTGTGTCATTACCCAGTAATGAATGGTATCGGAAATGGAATATCATGTGTATAATTCTGAGATGTGGAATGCGCTATCCTAACATAACTCTGTTATGGTGGGTGACTTTATTAAATTGGATGGGAATCAGAACTTTGGGGATTTAGTTACTTTAGTGACAATTGGTTGACAATATGGGGCACTCCAAACATCAGGGGTAATTTTGAACCATTATATTTACGGCACCGCTCTACTGAATTGTAGGTGAAACAGAAAACCAGGGATAGTTTTGAGATATGAAATGCTCCCCTTAACCTATATCTGTGTGATGATTCTGTTCCCTTGATGACAATTGGATGCCAAGCTGGGGTGGAGTGTCAAATGTCATCCAGAATTTTGAGCCATGATATTTGTGCCATCTCTCATTGAATTGTATCTGAATCAGGCATATTTTATCAATTTGTGGCATTCCCAAAATATATCGTTTGGTTTCTTCTTAGTTGTTCACTCCAATGACTCAGTTATCATTGCTATTAGCTCACCTGGCCAGGATGGCCAATTGAGCGTATGCCATGGTGACCGTCCATTGGATAGATCAGCCTTAAATTTGTGAGTCGGCACACAATCAAGGCAATATACACGTCAGATATAGAAGTTCACCAAATTTCAAGTCGGCCATTTTGGAAAAAAAATATTTTTCACAAATAATCATCAGTGGAACCATCTTACCAAAGCATGGCAGTGATCTGAAAAAAAACCAGGGTGTAGTAGCACTTCAAACATACATATTGAAAATGCCCATACATTTACTGTGGGACTTCCCCACCCCCCCCCACTCAAAGGTGGATAGCTCGGAAATTATTAGGCTGATCAAAAATCAAAACAATAGCAATACACACCGCTATCGGCCCTTGAATCTGGCCCAGTTTGCCGATGCTACCTTGAAAACTGTAGGAGGAGATGCGTTTGAAATGATTGATTCGATCATAGAATAATACTCTTCGTGCAGTTTCTGCACACAGATTAATAAGTAAATGTCAAGATAGCCCGAGTTTGCGACGCTATATCTCGAAAAGTTACAGTCCGATTTCGATGCAGTAAATCGCCACGTATAGAGAATTCAATTTAATTTGAGCACAATGCTGTTAAATCGTTTTTTAACTTCAAATGCCTCGGAGATTGGCTGCCGAGAAAAGGGACTAAAATTGCTATTTTCGCAATTTATGATGTCATATCTCGGAAACAATCAGTCGAATATTTAGGTGAAAAGCACAAGCCACCGATTCCAATGGTGGTTCTACCAGTTGGCCAAGTTTAGCATTGATCTCCCGAAAACTACCGGAGATGTAACCCAAAAATGGGAATCACATTTTTCATCCCGAGTTCATTTCTGCAAAAAAAACGGAAGCTGGTATTTTGGGCCAAAAGTTTTTCATGGCAGCCATTTTTGAAAATAATATTTCTCACAAATAATCATCAGTGGAACCATCCTTGGGTGTATTGGCACTTCAAAGATCCATATTGACAATCCACATACATTTCCTATCGGACTTTTTTGCCCACTCAAAGGGGGATAGCTCGAAAACTAGTAGGCAGATCTAAAATAAAAACAATAGCAATGCACAACCTATGGCCCCTAGAATCTGGCCAAGTTTGGAGATGCTAATTTGAAAACTGTAGGAGGAGATGGGTTTGAAAAAATTGATCTGATCATAGAATAATACTCCGCGTGCAGTTTCTGCACACAGATTACTAAATAACACTTGCCTCGTATGTCAACAGCGCCTTAAACGGTCAAAGTGCTGCTCACCTTAATTAACCTATTATAGTGGTCAAGATGTTATAAATTAATTTTTTGCACAGTTAATGTCCATTTGCAGGCCAAGAGAATGCTATTCTTGTAAATTCATCAATGGAATTTACAACCAGAGCTTTCTGTTATTCTTCAAATGAATATTTCTCAAGACCACTGCAGATGTTTGGGCGGCGTTAACATTAAAAAGTTAAGACAATTATAACATTTGCTTAACTGTGTGGTCCATTTGCACGCCATGAGTGCACATTTGAAACAAACTTTATAAATGGAATTACTGGCTCAGTCATTGGGTGGGGTGGGATGGGGTGGGTGGGGGAGGGTTGGGTAGGGGTAGTGGCGGGGTGGGGTTAAGCAACTTAGTTTACGACTTTTACAAAAAGCTCCTCTTCGGCCCTTGTCAATCATTACCAAATTTACATAAAAACTTGGACTTCATCAAAATTCCGGGACAGATCAACAGCAAGCAGCATTGATTCAGCCTTTGACGCATAAAGGCTGCTTTATACTTCGCTACATCATTGAAACATGGTGTTGTTACTTGTTTGTTTATACACATTTGCCACGATTGTTAATAGTGTATTTTGTTGGACATGCTCGTACAACTTCTAGAACGCGCAGCATATCGGCTTATACATTTTTGGTATCTATTTGGTACATAATATGTACCATTGCAAATTTCTTGTGGCTACTTCTAAATAATAATGGCCGCCGTTTTCCTCAACAGGGACCTACACTGTTTTGATCATACCCTTTGATTAAAACATTTAATCAAGATGTGCTTGGTGTCATATTCAAATGAAGCATTGTTCACTACGCGATGGTAACGATTGTGGTAAGCTAGAGAATGGGTCACAAAGATATTATGAGCTAAAGGTGGTTTTCACTGTGTTTTTCCCACAATAATAAACTTTAGAGTATTACATCGTTGGATACAAAATGGTCAGCAGATAGTCTATAGAAATTTGAATGATTTACAACATTTGTATTTGCATTTAAATGCGACAAGTCACATTGTGCACAATCATGACTGTGAAATTATTCTATGCCACCACCGTTTCTAGAAGAATATATCGATGATGTGCTCCTATCTTTTAAAGATTCACTTAATACGATTTACGCCATTGAGCGCACATTTAAATATGCCAAAATGTTCACATGAGATACATATTAATGTTATTTGGATACAGAAACACAGGGTATTTTACTTTCTTTGTACACTTGCTTGAGGCAGCCTTGATCCATCCGTCCACCACACCACAACATCATCACCAACCCTACCCACACCACCCAAATGAACCGACCAACACCCAATATGTATTAGGTACTGTTTTCTCACTGTACAAGGATGGATTATTATTTATAGATCAATTGGATTCAATTTCGTATTCCGATCATCTGACTATGCTCGAGATAACGTGAGCATGATTGATACGTCCAACATGCTAGCGACGCATAGAATTGCTGCGCGCAGAACGTTGGGATGCCATGCACGAGCAGCATGGGTTTACAATAGTTGTACATGACATTTCCCGATCTATGTCGCCCGTCAGCTCACGTCGTGAAAACTGTCGCGCAGCGTGTCGTGATGAAGGCAAAAGCAGCAGAAGTATAAATCAGCCTTAATTCAAGAAAAAACAAAATATGTCATTATTAAATGTTCATTTGGGGGCAATGGCAAAATAATTTTAAAAGAATTTACCACTGTAATGACTGGCTCGATTGATAAGCCAGTCATTCCAGTGATATATTTTCAAAATTAGTTTTCTTGGCATTCAAATGGACATCCAATAATAACATATTCCTTCAGACCGCTATAGAGTCCGTTTTGGCCGTCTTGTCCATTACTAGTATTTGTTGATTTGTTGATCACACTTAAACAATAATTGACACCAATGTATAGACGTCTGGCAATGGGTGTTGCTCCCTCTCTCTCCCTTCCTCTATGATATTCTCTTCCTTGCATTATTCAAAGAAATATCCATACGCTGACGTCGATGCTAAGCATCTATAATTAGTTAGGCATGGTTAAGTAATCATGCAGCATTGGCCCACTGAGAGTTTGGCAGACAATTTCAGATAATTAAACCTGTAATGGTCAAAGCGGCCAAAACCGGCCTCTGGCAGCCCATATGTTCATTTTAGGTCAACATAAGACTATTGTTGAGATGGATCCGACCAACCTGTGTGCGATTTCGCTTTCTGTCTCTGTCGGGGTGCTATAACTACAGGATGGTTCGTCACGCTGTTGACTAGTACTGATAGTCGGAGTTACTGACAAAAAGTTCTATGCATACTTTCGTAATTGTGGTTGAAACATTGTCTATGGTTTGCCCAGATTTAACTGAAATGCCACTCACCATATTGTGCGCTGGTGGCGCTATCTTGGTGGCTAATGGCGAAATTGCCCTGGAGACACATGTGGCACGGGAGAAACAGGTCCTAGTGGGGGTAGCATCAGTGGGCAGCATGTCCAGCATAAAACATAGTTCAGACAAAATGTTATCTAGAACCTGATGGTCGGCTGGTTCTGCATTGTTTTTTTCATTGGTCTTAGGGATTCTGTAGCCATGGGTAGTGTGACAATGCCTCTTGAATTGAACCCGGAAGTGGAGGTTGCATGTTCTTCCTGGCCTTCTTCCTTCTGTCTAGTGCTGTCCGTTCTTGGCGAAGTTGTCCCCCTTTCTTGGTTTCAGGAGTGGTTCAGTCGGATTGACAAGTTACCCTCCTTCTATTGGGATGGGGTGTGTCCGGAGACTCGTGATGGCCGCGTCCCGCATACCGTGTCTGTGCCACAAATGCTTTCTCAGGTGTACCAAACGAGTGAAAGGCACGAGGCATGCCTCGCAGGTTCATGGTGGTACTGCGCGATGCTTAGAGGCGTTGTGTCTGTTGAGCGAGCATTTGCAGGTATATGTTATCTGACAAGTGGCACATGTATGAGAATTCATGATGAATAAAAATTGAAAGAAACACACAGAAAGAGATAGTTGACGTACTTCTACTCTATGTTAGAAGTTAATTAGTTCCTTTGTGAAGCTGTGTAGCGAAGTTGATGATTATGACGTCACTGATCCTTGTGACGCCGGTGCCGTTCGTGACGCCATATGGCTAACGAGGGGAAGTCAAGGGATAGGCTTAAAGAATGAGTTGTTTTTAGTGGTCATCAGTTGGATTGTGAACTTTCGTAACTACATACTGTTGTACAAATTGTTTGCTTTTACTATTTAATAAATATTCTGTTGAATATTTCGAAACTAATTTGACTGGGCGCTGTTGCTGCCTATGGCAGCAACAGCACCCAGTCTAATTAGTTACAAAATATTCAACAGCTTCCCTGTATAGTTTTCAGGAAATTGATAGCTAGGGCATTCGGGGATCGATCAATCCAAACACGGCGAGATGTGGGTGGAGCTTAGCTAGTGATGTGCGGGGCATAGCTAAAAATGAAAAGGTCCATTGGTCTGCCAGGCATGAGTCCATTAATTTAGGCTTTATGAATCTTTGGCAGTAAGTAAAATCTGCCGATAGTGGGTGGCTTGGGAATGAGTATAGTGGCGGTTTATTGGTCTATTTCATTGTCTGTGATTAATGGACCTTTCCATTTTTAGCTATGCCCCGCCCATCACTAGCTAAGCTCCACCCACACATCGCCGTGTTTGGATTGATCGATCCGCGAATGCCCTAGCTATCAATTTCCTGAAAACTATACAGGGAAGCTGTTGAATATTTTGTAACTAATTAGACTGGGTGCTGTTGCTGCCATAGGCAGCAACAGTGCCCAGTCAAATTAGTTTCAAAATATTCAACAGAATATTTATTAAATAGCAAAAGCAAACAATTTGTACAACCGCCCATAGACCGTCATCAAATATGCGTTCGTGACGTACTTATCGCCGTCATTCATGACGTCATTCATTATGATGTCATTGTACACACCACGCAGTTCATTATGACGTCATATGGTGGGTGGGTACTCTGGAAAGGTGAATTGGCCGAAACGTTTCTCAACCATTTTTGTGTGGTGGTTGGTTAAGTCGCAAGACGTTTTTTTTGTAAAACCGTTCATCTGCCAATTGGCGATGTGCTTGTGCTATGTAGTCTGCCCTATATTGGATCATGCTGGCCTGACCGCTGTCGGCCCTTTTTATAACTATTGTATGGCTGCCCTGTAGGTGGGGCTTAGAATACACCTTCCGTATCCGCTGCGTGTCGTAAGAGGCGACTAAAGGAGGTACGGGTGAGGTAACCCTGACAGATACCTCGAGTGCTGAAGACGGAGGTTCCAGGCCGCACGGCGCACTCTAATAAACCATGGATCCACGCACTTAACGCTTATGATCATGTCGATAGTCACTTACAGGACTGGCGGTATGATCAGCGAACGAAAAGAAGAAGAAGACTATTGTATGGTTATCATTGAGATTGGTAAAAGCCTGTTGCTCTTGATGGTTCAGGTTTCTCACTGGAATTCTACGGTGGATATGTTTGCAATATTCATGTCTCACTGCTTTAAAGAAAGCCTCAAATGGCGCATCCATAGTAGATGGCGGCGTTGTAGTTTGCTTAGCTGCAAACTTTCTGACTACGGTATGCTGGAAGTTTGGCGGCGCTGGTGTACGTGGTATTTTTTGTGAGGTGGCAGTGCTGTGTGGAAAGAGCGCCTGTGGTCGGTGCGGGTGTGTTGTGAAGAAATGTGTGAGAACCAGCCGCCTGAAAAATGCTTGCAAGTCTACATAGAGATGACCCATGTTGGGGTTTTGGACAGAGTGGCTGAAGTTTAGGCGCTTGTCTAGAACATCTATGGTTGGGTGGTCTAGATTGACGGTGGAGAGATTGAAAATGAAATGGGAAGAATAGGGTACAGATTTTGTGTTCTGTGAAACAGTACCTCCTCCATTAGTGTTACAATTGAGAGGGGTTTTGAAATGAGACAAATTATTGGTGTAAAGGAATACAGTATATTGTATATTGCAATGATCGGTGTCATAAACTTGGCAGTTCAGTCATTTTCGCCTGTTGTATCTGAGTTTGGACACTATGTGATAGGGTTCTTCTATCGTCTCATTGCTGCGTGTGTTCAGCTTTGGAGCTGCTCGGCGGTTGTATGAACTGTTTCGTCTTTGATCTTTGCTTCTATCGTGTTGGCGGTACGTACTCTGGCGGTTGTTCAATCTCTGTTGGTACTGATTGTCTGTTTGGCGGTACCTGGATCTCCTAGTTTTAGGACTAGAAGATCGTTGGCTGCGGTTGTATCTGTCCTGAGTACAGCATTAGAACATACTGAGTTCTACAATGCAACCTGTGTATCTTTGATACTGTATAACTGTGGCATCTCCCAAGGCAGCTCTAGACAAACTCGATGCCTGCAATCACTGGGCACAGATTCCGAGACAGCACAATTTTCAATGATGCACTATACAAGATTTATAATACGTCACCGCTGTCTGTAAAAGTCGATCAGCAATGATGGTCCATGTTTCGCCATGTGCTAAGGATGACAAGAGACAAACGAGCACAGAGAGCCTTGGAATTCGCTCTACATGGAGCTAACAAATACAAAGCCAGAAGAGGACGTCATTGCATACATCTGCTAAGAGTGCTACGAAGTGACCTCAAGAAAGCAGGACTCGGTATGCTCAAGTCAGGAATGGACCTGAGGGAGCTAAGGATTTCGGCTGAGGACAAGCCACAGTGGGAAAAAGAGAATAACGACTGATTACAGCTGCAGGATGTCTCTACTACTACAGCCGCAGAATACAGCAATTATACATACATGGTTCACTACTCAATCCAATATGCGACCGTGTTCTTACGATTGATCATTATTTTGTGACATATTTGCTATAATGTGGTGAAAACGTTATCTATGAATTGTAAATGTAAAATCGATTTAATCTATAATGTGTCCTGATGTTTTTTAATTCGACAATGGTACATTGGAGAAAAGCGATGTTTGTACTTAATTCGGGAAAATCTTGTTTCATTCGGTAGGAATGTAATTTCGTTCCCAGCCCATACACATAGTACTTCCTGTGTGACCTCATACGTTAATGTTCGTTTGTAAATGTAACAGTTGTGACATCACTCTGTAGCTTTTCAACTGTAACTTAGCTTTATGATCCGTTGTGTCTAATGGGGTTTACTACTATATTAATCTATTGATTTGTTTGTTCAATTATCTGTGATAACTGGTTGGCCATCCTTTATTTATTTTACTCCTACAGTATTCATCCAGAATACGCTATAATTCCATTAGCATGCAATATATTTTTTCATCATTACATTTGCTAGAATTTTCTGGCATACTTTTGAAGTTATATATATTTACATCAATATGCTAGTCCATTAATTATTGTTACCATACAATCTCACAGCCACCGACTTTTGTCCTGTATTGTTGGGTTTATACAGTCTGTGATATTGCCTGGCGTTATTGGTGATGCTATAGTAAATAAAGCTTAAAGCTTTGCCATATAATTTATTCACCTCTTGCATGTATTTTGCTGACCGCGTACACACCTGCTCAGATCCAGATGACGACAATGTTGAAAATATAGCCGCTTTAGGCTGATCTTATTTCCGGTTTGAGGAAAATTATTGTTCTCTGCCCCCTTTTGTGTCGGTTTCCTTTGGCGAGGCCCCAGATTTCCTCTGTTCTGATTGAATGTTAGATGTAGAGGGTACCCATAAGTCCCTACCCCTTATTAAATGACATGACTCATGTCATCCAATGAGGTGAGCATAAGTGTAATTAGCATAATGATGATTGACAAGGGTTAGTGCATAGTGTAAGATGATTGACAGGGTACATGTCTAGTCTCATCATTTCCTGGGAACTCATTCAATAACGAAGCCCTCCCCTCGTTAAATTACGTGTCTCCTGGTCTCCAATGAGGCGAGCTTAAGGGTAATTAGCGTAATGATGTATGTCAACCGTTAATCGAATGGCAAAATCGCATAAAACCAGTTTAAATATCTGGTCTGTTAAGCCTTAACAATTTAATTTTGTTTAAACGGTTTGTTCAACGTTCATTATAATTATGAATACATCATATTTTATGGGTTGTGACGTGCCTGTTGCACTCGGTAAAAATGTGTACGTACACGTCATGAAACACAATGACGAATTTGAAGTATAAATATGCGAGTTTAGTGTTGGTAGTGTTTACCCCACCAAGCGTCTGGTGTTTATGTACTGTAATACGTTTCGAAAGTTCGCAGCCATGATTCCAGCATTCGAAGAAACCTTAGGGCGAGAGAGCAGAGCAGATTAATTACCTATATAAATTAGAACCCCAATTAAAGGTCACTATCAGCACTAAATATCTGTATGTCAAGCTAACTTGGTACATTACTTCGCCAGGCCAAACTGAGATGAAACTATCGTGCAGAAGCATAGCCTTCCCTACTTGACTCATGGAGAATTCTGAAAGAGAACTTGTATGAAATTCTTGGCGCCATAACAAACTATACGATCATGTAAGTGTTTATACCCGGAAAACAACGTTATCAATCAATTTTAACGTGTCTCGGTCGGGCCACGCAATTCTGAAAAACATTTCTACCAGCTGATCGTCAATATCCAGATAAAACTCGCGATGGTTGAAACCAAACTCTCCAAAGATTCCAGAGATCAGTTATTAAGCATTAGATTAATGTCTGATGCTTGCCATTCGGGAAATTGGCAGAGACAAATCAGTCTATGCAGTGACGTGCCTTTTCTCTCCGGCTCTAGAGTCAACTTAAAGCTAATGGTTGATGAAGACGCTTGGTTTGAAATAGTCAGAACTCTATGCAGCGGTGTAAACGTTAACTCAATGTTAATATTGGACGGGTTATACATTACTACTATGGTTGAAGAACTTAAACTAACTACGGCTTTAGAGGGTGACATGGTAAAGACTAAGGATACTGGGATTAACGTCTAAGCAACCAGACAACATCGTAGATGTAGCTGATTCTGATTCTGAAATAGACTGGGCCATTCAGAACCTTATCGATCACGAATCCCAAGAGGATCTCGGTGTGTTAGATATCGCTATTCAACCAGGGTCTACAGATGTAGAAGAAGAAGTGCAGTCGGGATTCGAACCTTTGTTGTATCCGCTGACTTCTAATGATCTGCAGGATTATGAAGACCTAAGTTTTACATCGCCGGATCTCGTCCAGCAATTTAGAAATTTACACTCAACCTGACGCTACACCATATACCCTTGATACATTCCATCAAGATATAAATGAACGTGAATATCTGAGTTTTGGTTCCAAAAATGTTCCCCAATCTACCAGAGAAAATGCTACTGCTATTTTCGCAAACATATTGAATTTAGCGATCTGTAGCCTAGCTGTTAGCGAATGCTATGTTTATCAACATGACAGACCATCTCAGCGCCAACACCGGTGCATGGGTATCGATTATTTCTTAAGGCCTAGCGACAATGTAGAGTTATATTATAATGCATTAAAACATGTGTCTGAAATCAATTTCTTTCATGCATTGTCTACCGATTCGAATTTATATTGAAATGTCTATAAGCTATACAAAGCCTGTAAGACAGATTGGCTGCGCTGTTAATAAACTGCGTGAATAATATAATTTAACCTAAATTTATTGATCTTTAATTATTGAATTCGTTGTTTTTTTCTCGATCAAATTTCGCTTGTACTACAGCTATTAAAAAAATTGATATAAATGACTCAGCCTAAACATATATTTCTCTATTCATTAACGGTCCACACTCACCCGCCCCCATGTCCCCACAACCCCTCCACCAATCCATTGTTAGGAATCGCAATCAGTCACCCGTTCAAATGCACAGTTCATTCTGACCTTTTAGTTTGGTCTCGGTCATTAGCCGGGTCTGTCAGACATTGTTGTCACTTTACGTCAAACAACGTTTTTTATGACAACATTGCATTTGGACGATTCCATTGTTTTTTTGTTAAATCCGCCAATGACTCTATAATTGAAATCATGGCCACGCCTGCACGCGATGATACAGAACTCGACACAATGAGCCGATAATATAGGCGGGGCTGTAACATTTAAAACAGTTAAAGTTATTTCTTATCTGTACTGTAACAGCTTTCAGCAACATAAGTAGTAGATACTTTATTTAACTCTTTAAGACCTAATATGTTTAAAAAAAATAAAAAATATTTACTTATTGAATGTCAATTTGCAGAACAAGAGAAGGCTATCTTTAAAAGTTTACCACTGGAATGACTGGCTCTGTTATATACCCAGTCATTCTAGTGGTACCTTTTAAAAAAATAGCCTTCTCTTGGCCTGCAATTGTTCATTCTCCATGACTACTACAGAGACCGGTTTTATCCGGCCTCATCGTGAAAAGGTTCATCAGAGCGAATAAAACACCATTTTTAGAGAAAACATGATAAGGGTTAAGAAGATTATTTGATGAAATCGAAGGATTAGATCCTAAGATGGTTTTAAACACTTGTCTAGGACATAATGCTAATTAACAATGAAACTTTACAGGCATAATAGTCAGATATAGGGCTCTAGCTGATGAGGAACATTTTCAAATCGGTGCTGTTGGAAACTGTTGCTGTCTTTAGCATCAACAAGCTCCGGCAATACTATTTTCAAAATAAACATCAATGGTTGCTTCATGTTGTTGCTATGCACTCATTTATACATGCGGCTGACTGTAGTGATGGTCACATGTACATAACCACCTATATCAGCACGGGCAGCCTTGTTACCACACGTGTAGCCGCCTGGATGTATGGCCCTACGTGCGGTCGCACATTTATACATGCGGTCGAGTGAGGTGGTCGCTTGTACATACAAACCTTTATGTGCATGTGCGGCCCTGCAGCCACATTTGTGGCCACACGGATTTGCGGTTCCACGTGCGTGTGAGTGTCAGGTTCGAGTGTACATTTAGTCCTATAAAATGTCTTCGATTTAATCTCATTTTTCACTACAGTTTAAACAACCCAAACGGTCTGACATGTATTTTGTCTCGTAGTAGTTAGGGGAACCCTAGGCAGTAAGTAGATTTCTACAACTACAACCTGAAAAAAACTTCACCAATAAAATGTCTTGAATGTAATTCAACTTTGACTAGGTCGCATGACCTGAAGCGACATAAGACCCGATTCGATAGCAATGCAGATAGCGAGAATCAAGCGAGTGAAGATGTAGAAATGACAGAGATGAAGCATGAAGATGATAAGCCAATGGATTCGGAGAGTGACGCCTGTAATGCCGAGAAAGTCTGAGAGCGATGATGAAGGGGATTATGAAAAAGAAGACCCAGACAATGACTCAACGGAGTCTGAGAGCGATGATGAAGGTGAAGATGAAAAAGAAGTCATAGGCAATCGGGAGCCCTTCACCATATTCCAATATATTAAGCAGGACTTAGAAGCTGAATAATCAGGTTTAGAAGATGAGAGTGGTGACGCGAACATAGACCCCAAAGGTGTAGACAACAAGTCTATTTCCATATATGCTGATGCATTTGTTACAAAGTGCACTCACATAATGCGTCATTGGAGGAGATTACAGAACTCTATGCTCATTAAAATAATTCATTTGGAAAACTAAAGATTTTATCACCGAGAGGTACGCATGCGATGAAACCGTCTTCGCAGCATTTCGCAAAGGGAGGTTTCTGATCACGGAGTACGTAAGCAGCAATCTAGATGGTGAAGCTGATGATGACGCTGATGATGATGGTTCCGGTGGTGATGATGATGGATCTGATACTGAAAGTATTGATATGACTGATGCGTAAGGTATCAGTCTACCCATAGATGCGTGGATCTCCAGAACACTGACTATTTGTTTATGCTAGTAACAGAACCTATATGCTTATCCTATGTAATATTCTGAATCCAATAACATTATACGCACACATGTACGTGCGCATGCACGCACTCACACATGCACACACGCAAGTTTCTGCACACCAATGTATAGTTTTTCGAAAATTTAAAAAACTATCCAATTGTATTTTTTATTTGTATTTCTTCAAATGAACTGCTTTTGACTGAAAGTTGCTGCTGCTAACATGAACAATGATAGGATTTGCTAGTCCCAGTATCTTCTTTAACCCCCTTGCAATGTCGTCAAAGTGCTCATTGTTAACTGCTCATGATGAAGACGGACAAAACCGGCTTATACAGTGGACGTGAGGAATCTTTATTTGTAGGCCAAGAGAAGATGATTCGTGCAAATTTACCATTGGAATGTCTGATTCGATAGCCGAGACAATCATTTCAGGGATAGATTTTCAAAAATATTCTTGTCTCGGCCTGTAAATGAACATTCAATAAGCAAATATCTTAATTTTCTTGATCAAATTTACCCATTAAAGGGATAAAGTAACACGAAATCCAGGAGTATAGCATAAAACCAATGTTGCTGGAAACTGTTGCTGTCTTAGAGAGAAAAAGTTTGCCGCATCATTGTTTCGAAAAACAACAATACTTATTGTATAAAGTGGAATGGAATTGAGTAATATATCTTTATAACACCCGTATCATTCCATATCATATAGCGATCCATTTAGCTATGCCACGTCCATTTCTAGCTAAAGTTGTGCTTGTTGGGGGTCAATTTCTATACTTTGAACCCTGAATTCTCAGAATCCTAATTTCAATATAACTGGACACGTCATACTGCAAAACTGGCATCTGCGTACCAGGATTTTGTCTCCATTGTTCAGCATGACCCGATCCACCCGGGCCCCACACATCTGAACAGTCACCAGCTGTTACAATTAAATTTGTATATAATACTATGCATATCTGTAACTAAGAAATTTTTGCCATTTATGCATTAATTTATATATTCGTGTACTTCAAATAAACTTGAATTGAATTGCTATAGCCTCGAGCTGTACACACAACCAACTTGGCAAATAACCCCAAACAAACTTAAAGCTTCGTAAGAAAAATCGACAATGCTTGTTTTGTCTGGCTTAGAAATAAATTTCGAGTACAGTCCCGCACAGAAATAACCTAACACGTTTACAAAACAAAATAAAATGTACTCTTGAATATTTTCAACATAACTGGATTGAAAGACATTGCTGCCTAAGGCAGCAATTGTCTTCAAATCACATTATGCCCAAAATACAGAAGAGAACAGCTCTTACTAACATGTTTTCTGTTCACGTTTATAGACATTGTGTCTTACCCGTGAGCTGTACTGTATAAAGACTATGTTATGGAAAACATTTAACGAATTAACCATTGACACAACTGGCTAATGACTCATCCCGAATTAAAGGTATGTAAGAAAATTGATAACGCCGAGTCTGAGCGGGCCATATGATTGTTATTCATAACAATGGTTGGGGTGGGGTTGTGCAGCGTTTGAGAAAAAACCATAGACCAGCTGTTATCAATATAGCCTTGAGTGAACACTAAGCTCGCGTATGCCCAATCGTCATTACGTTTTTTCATGACTTGAACATACACATCATTATAGCGACCCATGAGTAGGATACATACCAGTCTGAGTAGGTTATATGAGTAGTTATTCACAGCAATGGTGCGGGGGTGGATCAGTGAATAGATAAACTAGTCAGATGTTCCCAATATTGCTAGGCTCGTGTATGCCTACGAGTCATTATGGGCTTTTTTTATGACTGGAACGTATACATCGTTATAGGGACCCATGAGTTTTACTTCAATAAACTTGAAACTTGTTGAAGCTGTGTTAGCGAATACACCAATTTTGAATAGCCATAACACATGTGACTAGCAATTTCCAGAAAACTGTATGGGTAAGCTGTTGAATATTTTGAAATTTATTTGACTGGGCAATGCTACTGCTTACACCTGCAACAATGCCCAGTCAATTTACTTTCAAAGTATTCTACATAATGTTTATTAAATAGTAAAGTAAAATTCGTACAACTTGACAGTATATTAAGCAATTATAATGGAATATCCGATTGCCCGCAGTGTGCTAATGGGTCTTGACATTTTTACCTATGCCATGCCCATCTCTACATAAGCCCCACCCACACCATGATCGTGTTGGGATCGATAGAACTCTGAACTCCCTGACTAGCAATTTCCAAAAAAACCTATAAGTGTAAGCTGTTGAATATTTTGAAACTAATTTGACCGGGCGATGTTATTGTTATGGCGGGACATTTAATTGAATCCTGAAAGAGCCATCGCCTATAACTCGTCCAAACCCTGAGTCAGCATAGGTTGAACTTTTTCCCAATAATGTGTGGCCGTTCGAGGCCCGTTAAAAATGTAATCAGTAGTTATTAACCATACTCGATTGAAAATCGATTCGTTGAACTTTGTACAACTCTGATGATCGTTACTCTCGGTCAGAGTTGTTTTAAAGCAGAAATAATTAATATATTTAATCAGTTGGAGCAATAACTAATGCCGAGGTTTAGAAGTGCAATGATCACTCCATTAGACTAACAGTGGTCTTCCACAATCGCTTGACAATTGTCCTTGCTTGATAGATTGACCATTTAGAATTAATCTCCCACAATTGAATGAGTTCCCAGAGTCAGAAAAAGACGAGTCCAGACATGCAACGTGTCAATAATCATTATGCAATACATTAACCCTTGCGAATTTGTCCTGGCTCAAAGTGATTGCTGCCTTTGAAGTCACTTAATTACCCTCATTTACCCTTGGCAAGCGTCATTGCGCTATAGGATACTAGGAGGTAGTTGATGTAACGAGGGGGTGAGGCTTCGTGTTTGAATGAGTTCCCAGAGCCAGGAAAAGTCCAGGCATGTAACTTGCCAATCATAGTTATGCTATGCATTAATACTTACCAAGCGTCATTACGCTAATTACCCGTAAGCCCACCTCATTGGATTACAGGAGGTATGTGATTTAACAAGGGGGCGGGCCTTCGTGATTGAATGAGTTCCCAGTAAAAGATGAGTCCAGACATGTAACCTGTCAATCATGTTTATGCTATGCATTAACCCTTGTCAATCATTACGCTAATTACCCGTAAGCTCATCTCATTGGATGATAGGAGGCATGCGGTTTAACGAGGGGGTGGTGGTGGTGGCGGGCCTTCACGATTGAATGAGTTCCCAGAGTCAGGAAAAGACGAGTCCAGACATGTAACCTGCCAATCATACTTACGCTATGCATTACCTCTTGTTAATCAGCATTACGCTAATTAACCTTAAGCTCACCTCATTTGATGCCAGAAGTCACGCAATCTAATGAGTTGGAGGAACAACCCTCTACATCTAACATATAATCAGAACAGGGGAGATCTGGGGCCTCGTCACAGGAAACTGACACAAAATGCGTCAGAGGTCAAAAGGAAAAATGGTGTCAAAATAACAAAGGAGAGAACAAAGGAAAATAACAAGAGAATTGGTGTGAAAATCCTTCCCCCGCTCGCCCTTCCGCTACTCTGCTCTCCACTTACATGCTTGTAGTTGAATCCTCCATATTTTACTTGATTGAATTTGTTATTAAAGTGAAAATTACCAATCAGATTGCATGTATATTGCAATGAGATTGTGCACATATCATTATTGCCAATAATCAATATTAGGCAACCGCTGGCTATAGCTTATAATTATCTGTCACTATCAGTAATATTCATTAATTTTGCATCTATTGCTTCCGCCAATTAGTTCAATTGTCTATCACGGTAGACAATAATTAATAATAATAAAAGCTATATATAATTTATGCTTGTCTTTTGATTTAGCCTATTAAATCGTGTCTATCTGCATAGCCAAATAATCAGTATTTCAGTAACAACTGGCTATAATTTCTGCAAGCATATTGCTTCAGCCAATCAGATCATCTATCATTATATCAAAAAACCAACACCTCCATGTCTAGCATTTCAGCGGAGTTTAGCCAATCAGACTGTTCATCTACTGCTATTGAAAAAAGTCATTAATTCTATGTCTATTGTTTTGGCCAATCAGCTTACACATTTCTAACTTTGATGGTCTGTGCATGCGCATACTGAAGAGTCTTGATTGATACCTTTCAAACATTTTGTTTGACTGTTGAGCCCCATATCAAAACAAGAATCTGTTTTCTGGTCATTCAGACAAATAGTGAGCTATGGCGAAGGTGACTTTGCACTAGTAGTGATAGCAGTTTTAATTATGTTACGAACGGAAGTTGACCAAACCCAATTGTCCATACTGTCTATGCTCCTTGAGATGGAATATGCCGCTGATGTTGACTTCATAGACAGGGATGACGAAGTCCTCCCAATAGCTGCAAGCAAACTAAAAATTGAGAATCAATTTCTCAATGAATCCAAAACAGATTTTACCCACATATACCTATTAGCAAAGCAATGAAACTGAGGGAAAATAACAACCCACATCGTGGTGGTCACCCTTCGAGGAAACGTAAAATCCTGGGCTTACAGCTTTGCTGTAAACCTGTCATTGCTGCACGCTTCCTCATGGGGAACATAACTTTCCAGTCCTTCTGGAAACTATGGGTTCGTATATCAAAGACAACCTTAAAAAATTACATTTATACAACGTAACTGGCACATCCTTGATGCTGCTTACCTATTGCTGATGGGACTGTTACCGTAAACATCTCTGCCCCGTCACTGGACGCTGATGGCGAGGCAGTATAATTACCAACGATGCACTATGCAAGATGTGGATAGCCACTGTCCGTCAGGGTTGCCCAGCAAAGATGGGTTATGTTTGACCATATGCTAAGGATACCCAGACACACAAACACAGAGAGCCTTGGAATTTGTGCTATTGGGAGCCACCATATAGAAAGCCACGGGAGTACGCCATTGCATAAATTATTTAAGTGTGCTGTGAGGTGACTTAAAGAAACCTGGACTTGATAGATACACTTAGATCAAGAATGGACCAGAAGAAGTTTAATTGACGTCCAGCATCATAACAATTACTACATGCTGAAACGCACTTGAGGCCATATTTATTACATGAGTATACCACCGTTCCACACATATTGTGGTTCAGGTTCTAAGTCTGTCACCATAGGTGTTAATTTATGATCTTGAATCTTCTATCGCTATTCTGTAGGTTAAGTGTGCTTAAAATCAGCTCTTTCCATTGTACAATTTGATGGTGTATTCCTACTCCATGGTAGGTAGCCGCTCTGTTGGTGACGTTTCTTTGATTGCAATTTTGACAAACCTGTGGCTGTTAACCGCACGTACAAAACGTACCTGAAGCCGTTCAATGTATCACTCGACTTTCCTTAAAACAACATTACCAATACTTTAAGCCTGACCTCAATACCCTTCTCTTGTGTAGTGTCAAATGTACCGATCTCATCACTGAGTTTCCGGATCACTTCTGAATATCTAGCCTCCTTTAGAATAGCAGTTTTCCCATGACCGAACAAAGCTGCATATGTTTAACAGCCACCCCATGCAAATGAGCGATGTCATCATCCAGCTGCGCACATATATGTCGGATACTGTACAGCTTCAGGCTTTTCATTTGACATTTATTTCCCTCTGCTCTTTGAAATATGTCTGACAGTTTAGGTCTAAATAGGAGTACATGAACGTGAGCAAAGAGTTTGTTACAAAGAAGTTGGTAGCCGTCGGATGCCTAGTTCAGTACTATTAATCTCACCATTGGACTGATACACGTCTGTTTATCTCTAATATCTGCTTTGAGTATATTTTCTGCTGCTTTGATGATTATTCTCCTTTCATCATCTATATATAACTCCCTCTCTGTCTCTGTCTCTCTGTCTCTCTGTCTCTCTGTCTCTCTCTCTCTCTCTCTCCCTCTCTCTCTCTCTCTCTCTCTCTCTCTCTCTCTCTCTCTCTCTCTCGCTCGCTCTCTCTCTTGAAATTGATTGCGCTACGAAATCACATAATATGTTTACCTTAAAATTCAACAGAATGGTCAGATGCTTGTATCGGGCTTGATGCTTCAAGGAAAGGTGCCATCCATATTATCATACATGCATAGTCATTGTGTACAATTCCGAATCCCTTCCGGATTTCAGGCATTCATGCAACAATACGCCAGCATCTCCTGTTCTGGGTAATCCTATCCAACCGTTGCCATGTGTATCCTGTCTGTCTGATGTCACCCTCAGCATGTCACACTCAGTATCATGTCTGCCGGTATCCCTTCCACATGCACCCCTCTCACGCTGTCCCGGTCAATGCTTGGCTAGCTATGTTGGAGTCTGACTTTCTCAATGTGTACCCAAGCCATCTCTATATACTCAGAGGATCTTCTTGCCAGCAGTTTCTGGCCAGCGAACTTGCAATATTTCCTTCAGGTACTGGATAACAATTCGCCTTTCCAGAGTATCCATCTATCAATCTGATGTCATATCACGTCATAATCAGCTAAGCGGCGTGTAGAAAGACGTCATAATTATTACATAATAAATGATTCTATTTGACCCGTCTTTGAATCTTAATAGTCTGACACGCCATACGAATTGTATGTCTCTACTGTTTAATAAACATGTTGTTGAAATATTTTGAAACTAATTTGACCGGACGCTGTTGAATGACGCAAGATATTCCATTATAATCGCATAATAGGCCGTAAAGTTGTACGAATTGTATGTCTTTACTATTTAATAAACATTAAGTTGAATACTTTGAAATAATTCATTTGACTTGGCGTTGTTGCCGCCGTAAGCAGCAACAGTGCGCAGTCAAATTAGGTCAAGTTGTACGAATTGTATGTCTTTACTATTTAATAAACATTATGTTGAATACTTTGAAATAATTCATTTGACTCGGCGTTGTTGCCGCCATAAGCAGCAACAGTGCGCAGTCAAATTAGGTCCAGAATATTCAATAGCTTACATGGATAGTTTTCTAGAAATTGATAAACAGAGAGCCAGAGAGTTCAGAGATCGATCAACCCCAACACGAGCGAGGTATTGGTGGAGCTAAGCTAGAGACGGGCGGGGCGTAGACAAAGATTGAATGGTCCATTGTCTGGGAGGTTAAGACAGGAGTATAAAAGGGATGTTTGTTGGTTCCCTGCCTATTCATTGCGTTGAGCATGATGGAGACCGCCATAGAGAAAGACAACGGACCCCAATGGACTCTGTGGACCAATCTTGAGGACGCCGATTGTGCACAGAACCTCCCAGCCATGCATAGGAGCTAGACAACAGACCTCGCCAGCATTTCCACACACATTGGACGTAGCATCCACAAAGGGAAAACAAACACGCTAAAGATCATCACAAGTTGTGAAGAACCAGTGTCAATGCTGGGAGAGGCACTTGAGGAAGTTGAAGCCTTGACATACCTAGATAGTGTAGTTGGCCAGATATGTGGAACAGAGGTTGACGTGAAGACCAGAATCAGCAAGGCAAGAGCAGCATTTCTTTTTCTTTTTTCGTGCATCATTCCTTTATTCGCATACGTCAAGAATCCCGACATGAAAGGGCAGAGTACACGCTAATAGCACATGTACACTACAACAAGAATGACAACGATCTAGTTTTGTTGCCTTTCTACAAAAAATGGTCCTCTTTCCAGTTTACAACGGTGAAGTAGATCGCAGCTTTATTTGTTTTGCAATTGATGGAAATTGATGGTGAATATTGCAATTAAATTTTGCAATTTAACTGTGTCTGCATTATTTTCAATAACTTGGGATCAATATAATTCCTGCTACATGCTTGGTGCAGGACCACGTTAAAGTAATGTTTCTCAGATACAGACTCAAGTTCACATTCTAATTTAGGTAACTGTCACCTTTTTTTAATCTATCAGAATTATTAACTGCTTCTATGCAAATTGTGCAAGAGAACACGTTCATTGGATATCATTAGGGCAGTTTCCTAATGTCACAAATGGGCACCTATATCGTGTAAAGCAACAAAATAAACACTTAATTCATTACTAATTTAATCAATCTCTCTCATTCTCTCTCGCCGTCGCCCATCCCACCCCACCCCCCTTTCCTCCATGTCCTTGGCTACATACCTGTCTTCCTCCCATTATCTTTTCTCTATGTCGCTTTCTCTCTCCCTTCCTCTCCCTCGCCTATTCCTCCAACATTATGCTTTTCTGCCCTCCACCCTTCCCTCCATCCATCCCCCACCCTCTCTCACACACACTGTCTCCTTCTCTCACAAATTTCTGCCAATGCATCAGATGCCTGAACATGCAGTGGTTAATACACCACCATAATTATGCGTGCCCTGTTAAGGGATGGTCACTAAATCGTGTTTTCCCCTCAGGAGTAGAGCTAAATGCAATATTCACTACACGACTGCAAACCACTCTCAATCCCCACATACCTCGCCGGATGCTCGGCTAATAATATGAAAGTACGAGTAATAAATTTACAAATTATGTATTAGTTACATGGCATGCCACTTATTGGGAAGTACCGCCTCGACTGCCCCACCTATACCGACACCCACGACATTCCACCCATGCTAGCCCATTAAATGAACTAAGCTACTAAGTGATATTAACACGTGTTGTTGATAATGAGATCAGGTTAGATGATTATATAATAAGGTATATAATGTCGCCATAGTGGCTGCAGCGACCATATTGCATTGATCTTTACGTGTGATCACGGAACTAGATTACACATGCATATAGTTGGTATGCGCGTAGCTTCTGGCTACACACATTAATTTATCACGTACTCAAATCAATGCCTAGTTTATAAATAATGAACAGGAAATGGCATACTCTATACATTTTCAGAAACTTATTGACAAAACTTCTTATTTTACATGCTACTTCGCCCACTTTATGAGGCAACTCATTTCGGAGTAGTTAAAGCTAAACAGGGGAACAAAAATAAAGTTAAGTTAGAGACCACACGTTAACCATGCAAGGGTTAGAAAATGTGTAACCACGTTCGGTAGCCTTGATGAGACAACTGAATATGTACATGTAATGACCATTGCTCATTTTGTGTTGTCAACAGTCTCAAGCTTTCCTTGTGACTGCTCAGAATCCAATCTCAGCCATTTGTTCAATCCGGTATGCATAGCTCTTGTGTATTGGACGAGAGACAACTATGTCTGAGTGCATCGGATTGAGTAACAGGAGGACCACTGTATCATCATTTGGTTCACAGCCAATTGTTCAGTTTGCTAGTATGTGGGTGACGGACCACCGCGAGTGATGGACATGATGGTAAGAAATGTGGCATATCTTCTGGGCTGGTTTTGCAGAGTTGGAGATGTGGAGTCGCGCCTATCCAACTTTGCATGTACCGACTGTTGTTAGTATGTGCCAGTCACAAGTCTTGCCTTGAAGACAGCCTTTTCTGTTTCACACAATGCTTACTTGGATTCCGACCATAGTATGGATGGTCCCCTCCCTAGTTTAAACGATGTTTATGACATGTATCACAATGATGATATATTTGATTCTGCGTTTCTTAGCTTAGCTGGCCAGAAATCTAAGATTGCCTCATGGACCTGGTGCTTCCATTCACATTTTGGTGGCATTTGGGTAAGCAGAGTGTGGGATGAAGGCACCTGCTATTTCCTGAAAATATCGTGGATGTATGATCTAGGAGTTGCCGGATATAGACTTCATTGCAAGTTGTCGTAGAATGAGTGTGTACTTGTGTCGAGTTGGATCGAAAAATAAATTTCTCAGTGGACTTTTTAGTGAATTTAGCTGGTTACAGGGAGAACTCGCAGCAGCCCAGACTCGATTACCTGTATCTCGAGCAAGGTTCTATAGCTGTCGCAGGATAGACCCGGCAAATGATTTGAGTGATACATCTTTCCTATCTGAGAGTAGGTATAGCTCATTTCCATGTGCAAGGCATGGAAGGATAAATGCTGTCCACATTTTCTGTCTCACAGCATGGTTCAATCCATTTTTTCCAGGGAAACCAACGCCGAATACATTGTATGCTGTCTCACAGACTGAGGCAATATTCTTCTCAGGTCTGAGCATGTTAACTTTGGAAGAGGCTCTCAATAGAAAGCCGATGTGGGTTGTCTGTTAAAAAATATAGCGTTTTTCAGATTTGTAGCTCACACCAGATGGCTTGGTAAAGATTCTTCTGATAGGATACACGATCACGCTTGTCTTCTTCATGACTATGGTGTAGCGCCAATTGTCCACGTAGTTATGTGATACTGTTAATGCAGTCTGCATATCAGGGTATTGGTGTTTGCGAGGATAACAACATCATCTGCACATGTTGGTGCCGCTAAGCAGATGTCTCCTATATATGCTCCGATTACAGCCTTTTCAGCTATTAACAGGAGTGTATTGTTGAGTGCCTTGCAATTACCTGATGAGAAAGATCTCCCCTGCCCAGTTCCTTGAAGAATAGTGAAAGGTCAGCTTGCTTTCTCATTTGATTTTCCCACATAGGCCTTTATAAAAGTCGTCTAATAGACTCCACATCTATAAGTGAATGCCAAGCTTGTATAGATCTGAAAGTAGGCCATCACACCACACACCACACCTTATCGAAAGCCTTCACGCCACACCTTACCAAAGCCTTCTCAGCACCACCTGTAATGAACAGTAGGTCTTTGCCAGCTGCTTTGAACTCAGCAATCGTTTCGGAGATGGCAAACACTCTATGCAAATAACTTACATGGTCTGTGAAACTACGATGTGACTGGCTACGTGCCCGTTCTAGAAATGGCATCACTATGCTGACTAGAACAATTCTTAGCAGCTTCCCGATAGTGGAGCATACCATATTACCACTGCAGTTGTCTGGCAACTGATTGCATTTATCAACTTTTTTAGGAATTGGTGTCAAGACGCCATCTAGTACAATCACATTGTTATGGATTTAATCATGGTTGCATTGGTCGAAGCCATGTATCTTATGTTAGCGACATCAGTTTGAGTTTGTTGTTTCTGTGATTCAGTGTAGTCTACGTTGTCCTTTGAAGAAGCCAGCTCTTCAAAATACCTTGCCCATGCTTTCTAACATAGTCTCTGGTCTTACAGCTGTCTACATTGATGGTTGGCCCATTGGTTACTGCCACTTGCCTATTTCTCAGCCGGTTTTCCAGCTTGAGGACTCGTTGTTGATTATTTTGAGCTGGCCTCTTGCATTTGGGCATAGATCAATTTCCGGCTTGATGTGTTGGCCGGTTACTGCTTTTTACGAACCTCTCTCTTGAGTAGCTTAATATCTACATAAAGTATTGAGTCCCTTGACCTTCTAGCTGTCTTCCATCTCGAGAAAGTTACTTTGGTCATTTTGTGTGTACCTGGGATACATTTCGGAATAGATCTGTCTCTGGTTTGTAAATATTATCATATGAAGAACTGCCTTTTGTCTGCATTTTTAATGGCATCTAACACGTGCTATAGGTTCTAACTTGGTCTTCATTAGATTGCATTGTTTAGTCTTGGTCTGCGAGCCCTCTGTGCATATGGTACACCCCAATTACTATGAAGTTTGGTGTGCACTAACTTGGATTTTTATGGGATTTGAATATGGAATACAGTAAGAAAGGCCACTTCGTACGAGCCAAAACCAGCTTGTATAGCCTTTTCCCGGGTATGATCATAATTCTACTGCACAATCATAGCAAATCATTGAGTCGAGTCAGGTCGAGGCATTTGTCAAGTCGAATGAGAACAGATAGACGAACATGCAAGGCGGGCCAAAACAGATACCTGAGGCATTAAATCATACTAAAACTCCGGACAATATAAATGGATGTACTTCAGTGTACTGCATTGAACAGGATCTAATTTTGCGATCACATTTTCATGTGGGTTGATCGTAATATGAGAGAACAACCAGATAGAAAACATTGGAACATAATTCTTCAATTCTGGACAGGATGCATATGTGTCAAGATTGAATTTTTTCGGCAAATGTGTCTTACAAATCTGTTTTGTTCAAATTTTATTTAGCAATTAATATTTAATTGCAACTTTATAGACCTGCCACGCTGAGTTCTCTTATGCACGAACCACTTCTGAATTATAGTGTTCTTGTTTTTTATTGCAACAATATATTGACTGACGTACGAAAATGAAATCTAAATATGAGCATGCTATTATAGTATAATTGAAATGCCAAGCTAGCTCTTATGCTAAGTTAAATCTCATACAAATGTGGTAAGAACATAATTATATCAGCCATTATTTATTTTGTATACATATTTCCTTAAGCTAAACTATGGGCCAGTAAATACTTAGAATTTAATGTATTGAGGGAGTTCTCACAGAAATGGTTTAGTCGCACCCACTGCCTCCATTAAGTAAGGCTTCCATTGCGGTGTGGTCTTTGTTCGGGATTTTAGAAAACTAGATGTTGACAAACCATTTCAGAGAGGGTTCTATTAAATTAACCAGATCTAAGCATAGGTTACATTACATTCTTCATTTTAGAGATCATAGAATCTGAGAAGCCTATTTATGGTCAGTAAGTCACCAAATGTGTTAGAAAGATGTCATAGGCGAAACACCATTGAATCAATGGAAATAGTTATTTTACCATATTGTATTTATTTTCAAATAAAATGGAGATATATTCCAAATATAAACAATAAATACATTTTGAATTGAACAAAATATATATCTATATAAGTTTAAAAATTTGAACAACATTTTCAGCACAAAAGTATGTGGTGCACAGCAAGAATAGAATGCATACCACAAAATATTGCACCATAAAAGCAATTTTGAAGACTCAAATCATTTGGGATAATGGACTTGCGTCGAGTCAATACATCTAGTACAATGACTCAAGTCAAGTCGAGTCATTTTCCACAGTGACTCGGATTGAGTCAAGCAAACTAATTGACTCGATTCGCTAAAGCAGTGTTTGAGCGGGCCAATGGAGCTAATTTTACAGATATGACATTGCATTGGCAGCAGGACACAATAAAACATGAATTTCTAATATCTTGTGAATAGAATTAGTATGATTCTTATTGGATATGTTTAATTGCTTTGTTGAAAATTACTTTTTCAGGATCTTTACTGTTTCACCTCTATCTAATCTCTGCCGCGTGTTCTTTATCTGTAACAAAAAATGTAGCTGAGGTAGACATGCTTTGTCCTTTTAGGGCACTCCATATATTGATAATTGGGCCACGTCCCTCATGTAATCGTGTAACTTCTCAATGTCAATCAAAATGTGCGTCTACCATTTTCTTATATAATATATGGATTACAATAGGGTAAGATTTATTGCCTAATATAATGCTATATTGTATTGTGAGAAAATATGAGGTGGCAGTCAGGTAGAAAATCACATTAGACACGGTCTCGGACACTTTTGTATAGTTTATCCCAGACCACGATGTGAACATCAGGTTGTGGATTCTGGACAACTGTGCAAACAGATCATAGTATCCCGGAGTAATGCCTATTTCAATAAAGTAACTGATTCAGTAACTACTAAGTTCCTGGAGGTCAGACATAATGGATAGATCAGATCTTGTCACTCAAGTATATGACACCATAATTAATAACGTGAAATGTAGGCCATAAACATTTAAATGTTCATCGGGTGTACGAATTGTATATCATTGACGGATTTATGATTTAAGCAACCATCTGTTGAAGATTCTGAAACTAATTTGACTGGTTACTGACAGCCATATGCAGCAACAGCATCCTGTGACACTAGTTACAAAATATTCTAAATCTTACGTGTGTAATTACCTTGAAAATGAGATTATCAGAATTTATGGTTCAAAGTATATAAATCGATCCCAAAACGCGCAAAAACACGGGAAGAGCTTAGCTAGAAATGGGTGGGGTCTTGCTAGAAATGAATTCCTCTATTATTAGCTTGGTACGAATATGTTTTTGAAGTGAGCTCTACATCTGGACAAAATAATGATACTTGGGAACACATTAAACAGTTTCACATGCAGAGAGTTCCACTTTCTTATAATCTTTCTGCACAATGTGGAAACTGACGGTTTTGTAAGACAACATTCCCCACACTACTGCTATATTATCTAGTATGAGTCCAATCGGCACCAGAACTACTGACCCTAGAACCAAAGCAAAATATTTAAGACAACCTAGGTGGCGAATACTGAGCGATTTGACCGCTCCTAGGAAATACATGTATAGGTAAACGCCGTATACTGTGTTATATGTGGCACACATGAGAAATGACATATGATAGGTATTGATCAAAATATTGATGAGCGTTGCAGCGGGCATGCATATAAGTGTACAAACAATCAGAATTAAACCGAATTTATGCCTCAACTTTATTTTCGAACTAGATGCTGTAAGTAGAATACCGTTGACCCACCGCTTCCGTTGTCTGACATAATCCAAAATCGTGAATGGGCTCTTTTCACACATGTGTCCGTCAATAAAGTCAAATCGGTACCCTTTAGCAATAGCAACTGCACCAAAGAAACAGTCCTCAGAGATTGACCCTTCTGGGCCGTGGTCAAAAGAGACATCTCTTTCCGCGCCAACATTTGCAACAATGAATGATCCTTTCCAGTTGAAATATGGCTTGTGAAGAACTTTTAAACAAAATCGTAGAGCCCCGTAATCGAAAGCAACACGGATGCTATCAAATAAAGTCAAATACCAATTCACAACCCGTCCATGAGTATATATAATCACACCTTGACCAAAATGGCTTTTTCCGTCAGCAACAAAGTTTAATATTCCTATGACACTATCCTCTGTTAGTCGCGTCTCCTCGTCCAAATGAACTATCCAATCATGATCATTTAGTGTATTCACCGTAGGCTCTAAACAGTACTGGAGAGCACGGGCTTTGAACATGCTTCCTGTTTGCGAGGAGTAATTTCTAGGAACAACTGTTTCCTGAGTTTTTATGGATCTTGCCAAATTGATTTGTTCATCAGACACAACTTCCATCATGTACTTCTCTATTCCCACACTGTTAATAAGTGTAGTATTATGTTTTACATTCTTCTGAACAAGCTCTGGAAAGATACCACGTGTGACCACCCGGAAACAGATGAATGGCACCTGCAGGAGTGTACCCCGCAACTTTGGTGCTTCTGGGAAGAGTGAGAAAAGAACGAATCCAAGAATATTGATAATGATGAAAGGTAGGGTGAACACAATCAACAAATGCGTAATATCCACTAATAGCTCTGCTAGCCAGTCATGCCATGTATTTCCGGTTATATATATAACACTGATAAAGAGCATTCGTGCTAAGGCCTGGATGAGCACGAAGCTGATGAGAAGACCCACCATGCACATATGACGAAGTTGAATCCTGAGAGGCATAGCCAAGTACTCTCAGTATGCGGTGTTTCCTGGAGAGTGTCCGTTTTGTCAAAATTCTGAAATGATAGAAACATATTCAATCATGATTCTTGCTCGTGAATTTGGGGAGGGGCATTGAATTTGAAACATGGACAGGTTCATTTTTCCCACGAAAAAAGGTTTTCCATGCAATTTAATGACTTCCTTGGACAACTTTGTTTAGAATCGTGTAGGCTAACCATGTTCAAAATTTGAACCTGAACAGAGAACCTTTTGGGCGAAAAGGACTTTAAAAATGTCAAATGAGACACTAAACGATAGATAGCTTTGATCATTGACTCCTATATTGATGAACAGTAGCAGATACTTTATGCATATATGATGCCATCATCATGACCGCCAAACCATTCGTCATCTATTTTCAAAAATTGTAAATTTGAGTTTGGTAGGTGAGGGAACCATTAGGATGTCATTTTCACTATCAAAATCCATCTAGTGTATTGGTTCATGGCGGCTATGATTTTATAGCTATTAGGTTGAGTTTGCACACCCTTTACTCACCATTATTCCTTTATCATATTCCCAAATTGCATCACCCGACTTGTTTCAGAGAAAAAGTCTCGTATAATTACAGAAAATCCAAGATGGCTGCCGATCCCTCGACCGGACAGGACGTGCAATGGAACATTTGAAATTGCCACATGTTATTAGGTAAGTGTGTGAAAATCCGCTCTTAAAATCGTTCACATAAAAAAATCAAAACGAATTTCCAAAATTATCGAAATTGATTGGCAGGTCATGGCCACGTTTTTAACTCTCTCAACTTCTCTTGGACAAACTGACATTACACTTAGTCCATAATGATATATTCCAAATTTCACCCATTCCACTCAGCGGTTCTTGAGAAGAAGACGTTTTTTGTGGAAACTGGGCCATTCAAGATGTCCGCCGGGGAGGTGGGTCGATCTGCCAGCATTGGACAAACTTGGTTCAAGACTACCCATAGAGAAGACTTCTCAAATTGTAATTCAATCGACGCTGTGTTATTAGAGAAGTTGATTTCTGACTATCTATTAAAAAATAGCCGAAATTCTAAGATGTGATGTTTCACCATGGTATGCATGGAAAATGTAAATGACATCATACATACTGAGATTAGTACAGCCCAGAGTGTATGCCATTAATTATATATATACCCGTGGCCGAATTTTTAGCTGCTGGTAGCAGCTCAATAAACCACCATGTCACTTAGTTAGTCAGTCAGTTACAAAAACCTAGTCTGGGCTGTAACTAAACAACTTGTGTTCCGATCTGGTTCAAATTTTAACACAATGAAGGAACCTGACAAAAAAGAAAAGCTCAAGGGTTTGGCCGTGATGCACCTAAAAGAACCCGAATGAGGATCAGATGAAATACTGGATCTATGGATAGCTTACAGACTACTTAACCGTTTTGGCTCACATTTTAATATTGAAAGGGTGTGACCATACACAAGGATTTCACAACTTTGGATGTGATAAAAAAAATCCGAAAAACATCAAAACTCGCAGCTATCAAGATTCTATTGACCTTGTTAACTAATTAGTAATCTTCACTTCTTTGACCATCACCATACATATAGAAATGCATGAAAATAGATGGATCCAATATGTCACTCAAATATATGACGCTATAGTTGAATACAACACATGTTACTTGACACCACAATCATAATGACGTTGTTCCATCAAGGAAATCGAAAAGAATGTTACAAAATTGTACCAGTTGCATGCGGTTGATGAATTTACGAGTTAATACACATTCTGTTGAACACTTTAAGACTACACGAGGTCAAAGATGACAAATGATGTCATATTATGTTATGAGTATTTATAATGGTAACTATTTTTTCCTAAGTCGCGCGAAGAACGATTGGTAGCTTAACATCTGTGAGTCACAGATAAAAAGGTATTTATTGGCCACCCCCCTTTTTTAAAGTGGAGAGCCCCATAGTACTAGCGGCTCAATATTACGGACCCAGTGATTTGTAATGTTGAGATTAATTGTTGTATATGCCTACTAAATATTGATAATCATGTCATTTTTAGCTCATCTGGCCTGAAAGGTCAAATGAACTCTGCCATGAGAATGGTCCGGTTTATGTCCATCGTCTGTCTGTCTATCTATCATCAATTCTTTTATCTAAATGACCTCGCAAGTAATATGGGTTCAGTTTCAAGCAAATTTCTCAGGACGCATCCTTTGGTCATAGAGATGCTTGTTTCGTCAAATTGGTTGGTGGTCATCTTGAATTTTATGCCATTTTTTAAACACATTTAGTATATCTTCTAAATCGATTGGGCAATTGAAATGAAACTCAAGAAATATCATCTACCACAAGATGTTAACCTGTTTCCGGTCTGGGTTTGATTGCTTGATTTTGCTATCCTCCATTTTGGATGTCATAGTTCTCCCAAGAGATGAATTATCCACTTGAGCAACTAATGGTGCTGGACTGAAATTTGTCAAATCTACTTAGGAAATAAGGCTCATTTCAACTTTCTTTTAAAGACATTAATAGATCCAAAACATGGCCATTATCAACCAATCATAATTGAACTTTTGTAAGTAGGTTGATATTGACAGTAAAAATGGTGGACATCTTGGATTTCGCATTAATTATTTTTTCAGGGTCTATCTGCTTGTGCCTAAAGAAAATTCATCTAGGGAATGAGATGAATCGAATTTGTTCAAAAGTTACCTGCCTCTACTCTCCGCCTCTAGAGTCAGCTTAAGCTTAACGATTGACGAAGAAACTTGTTTTGAAATATTCAGAACTCTATACAGCTGTGCAAACGTTAACTCAAAGTTAATATCTGATGGACTATACATTACTACTACGGTTGAAGAATATAAACTAATTACAGTTTTAGCTGGTGACGTGGTAAAGACAAAAGATTACACATTCTTGAGACACTGTATGACTCGATTACTGGGATTAACGTCTAAGCAACCAGACAATTCCAACGACTTCGCGTTAGCTGATTCTGAAATAGACAGAGCCATTTGCAATCTTATCGATCACGCTTCCCCAGATAGTTGAGATACATTCTCTTTGTTTCATTTTCAAACATTAGATTACTCAGTAAAAGCAAAACACTGTCTACAGATGTTACAATTCAATTCAATTATAATAATATATGTATGTGTAACTGAGTAATTTTATCATTTATACATTAATTTATATATTCATGTACTTTAAGGAAGATATCAAAATAAACTTGAATTGAATTGGTGTAGCTGCGAGCTGTACACACAACCCAAAAACCCAAAAACCCAAAAGATTAAAGGAAAAAAAGGTGTCAAAATAAGAAAGGAGAGAACAATTTAATGGAAAGTGGTTGCGGCCTGAGGCAGCAACAACTTAAAAGGTGTGAAAAAAGCGACCAAATCGTCCCACCTCTACTACGTGTGTAGTGTGGTGACAAATATCCAATAGAGTGATTCATTACTGACTATGCCCCGCCCGTATCGTTAAGTTCCGCCCACGTTTTGGGTGTGATGCGATGGCCCATGTTTTGTGCGGGTTTGGATCGATATATATACATTGAATTCTGAATTCCCAGAATTCCAATTTCATGATTATTATACATCTAACCCGTGACAGCAACCGCGCCCAATCAAATTAATTTAAAATTATGCAACATAATGTTTATTAAATAGTAAATCATCCCCACCAAAGCAATACAATTCGTACACTTGACGTGCTATTGCTGGTTCATGGCGGAGTGTTCTCTGTCAAGTATTATTGTGACGTTAGACTACGCGTGGTGTACTTGATTATGGCGTCATACGCTTGACTGACCGATCGGATTCATCAATGGACCGTTCCAGTTTTAGCTATGTCCAGCCCATCTCTATTTAAGCTCCACCCACACCTCGCTTGTGTCGATATCGATCGATCTCTGAGTTCCCTGACTATCAATTTCCGGAAAACTATGCAGGTAAGGTGTTGAATATTTTGAAACTAATTCGGCTGGGTGCTGTTTTGTTGTGCCTAGGGTAGCAACAGGGACCAGTCAAATTAGTTTCAAGATATTCAACAGCGTGTTTATTAAATAGCAGACATACAATTCGCACAACGTGTCCGAATATTAAGAGTTAACAACGGACTATTTCGAATCATTCATGCCGTCATTATGTAAAATAACGTAACACACACTGGTCTTAATCCTTTCATGACGAAGCCGGCCAAAGCCGGCCTCTGCAGTGGTCTTGAAGAATGCCCATTTGTCGGCCAAGTGAAGACTAATTTTGACAATTTACCGCTGGAATGACTGACTCGGTAACCGAGCAAATCATTCCAGTGGTAAATTGTCGAAAATAGTCTTCATTTGGTCTGCAAATGGATATTTATTGAGCAAATATTTTGATCTCTTGACAAAATTTAGACATTAAAGGACCACGCCAGGATGTTGAAAAATAAAATTATTAAGAATGTATACTCTTAGAGGTTTAAAGTTTGTACTTCACAAACAAAATAAATCTAAGTATGATTATTTAAATTTAAATGGAATCAAAGCATCATATGTTAAGATGTATCTGTAGTACACAATTTTAAGAAATTTATTTTCAAACATTTTGGTGTGAATATGCCCCTTTAATATAACTCTGTCGCTATACGGAATTGCGATTTGTGACCAATATAAAAGTGAATTCTGGGCATTTGTTCATATCAAATAATCTGCTGCTCGAAGCAACTTTGGCTCTTTGGGAAACCTCAAGTCCATTCACATTTGCAATAAAATTGATGATTGATCCATTGAGACAAGTTTCCTCTCTGTTCAAATTTATAACACGCCAATAGAGAGATCCGATCCGACCCGCGAGTATATGACGTCATAATGAATGATATCATAGTTATGTAGGCCGACGTCACAATGCTAATGATGTATAATAACTTCGTCATGAAGCTCGAAGAGTCCGCAAAATGTGCGAATTGTATGTCTATGTTGGATTTGGAAATTAATAAAAAAAATTGTTGAATATTTTGAAAACTAATATGACTAGGAGCCGTCAAATTAGTTTCAAAATATTCAACGGCTTACATGTATAGTTACCTGGAAATTGGGATTAAGGTACTTCAGGATTCAAAGATAGTAAATAAAACTATTACAACACGCGCAAACAGTGAGCGGAAATTTGCTAGAAATGGGCGTGGCATCTCTACAAATGTGCTGGGCATAGGTAGAAATGGGCGACCTATATCTACAAATGGGAGGGGCATAGTTATACATGGGCCGGGCATAGGTAGAAATGGTTTCCTCTATTAGGGAAACGATATTCACTTAGAAATCGCGACATATCATGCATATCATTCACGATATATCGATTTGTCATATCAT
>CM067361.1:41679374-41711874 GCA_034401795.1 Chaetoderma sp. LZ-2023a
GCATGACACGTGTGTTGTTGTTGCCGCCGTAAGCAGCAACAGTGCGCAGTCAAATTAGGTCAAGTTGTACGAATTGTATGTCTTTACTATTTAATAAACATTATGTTGAATACTTTGAAATAATTCATTTGACTCGGCGTTGTTGCCGCCATAAGCAGCAACAGTGCGCAGTCAAATTAGGTCCAGAATATTCAATAGCTTACATGGATAGTTTTCTAGAAATTGATAAACAGAGAGCCAGAGAGTTCAGAGATCGATCGACCCCAACACGAGCGAGGTATTGGTGGAGCTAAGCTAGAGACGGGCGGGGCGTAGACAAAGATTGAATGGTCCATTGTCTGGGAGGTTAAGACAGGAGTATAAAAGGGATGTTTGTTGGTTCCCTGCCTATTCATTGCGTTGAGCATGATGGAGACCGCCATAGAGAAAGACAACGGACCCCAAATGACTCTGTGGACCAATCTTGAGGACGTCGATTGTGCACAGAACCTCCCAGCCATGCATAGGAGCTAGACAACAGACCTCGCCAGCATTTCCACACACATTGGACGTAGCATCCACAAAGGGAAAACAAACACGCTAAAGATCATCACAAGTTGTGAAGAACCAGTGTCAATGCTGGGAGAGGCACTTGAGGAAGTTGAAGCCTTGCCATACCTAGATAGTGTAGTTGGCCAGATGTGTGGAACAGAGGTTGACGTGAAGACCAGAATCCGCAAGGCAAGAGCAGCATTTCTTTTTCTTTTTTCGTGCATCATTCCTTTATTCGCATACGTCAAGAATCCCGACATGAAAGGGCAGAGTACACGCTAATAGCACATGTACACTACAACAAGAATGACAACGATCTAGTTTTGTTGCCTTTCTACAAAAAATGGTCCTCTTTCCAGTTTACAACGGTGAAGTAGATCGCAGCTTTATTTGTTTTGCAATTGATGGAAATTGATGGTGAATATTGCAATTAAATTTTGCAATTTAACTGTGTCTGCATTATTTTCAATAACTTGGGATCAATATAATTCCTGCTACATGCTTGGTGCAGGACCACGTTAAAGTACTGTTTCTCAGATACAGACTCAAGTTCACATTCTAATTTAGGTAACTGTCACCTTTTTTTAATCTATCAGAATTATTAACTGCATCTATGCAAATTGTGCAAGAGAACACGTTCATTGGATATCATTAGGGCAGTTTCCTAATGTCACAAATGGGCACCTATATCGTGTAAAGCAACAAAATAAACACTTAATTCATTACTAATTTAATCAATCTCTCTCATTCTCTCTCGCCGTCGCCCATCCCATCCCACCCCCCTTTCCTCCATGTCCTTGGCTGCATACCTGTCTTCCTCCCATTATCTTTTCTCTATGTCTGCTTTCTCTCTCCCTTCCTCTCCCTCGCCTATTCCTCCAACATTATGCTTTTCTGCCCTCCACCCTTCCCTCCATCCATCCCCCACCCTCTCTCACACACACTGTCTCCTTCTCTCACAAATTTCTGCCAATGCATCAGATGCCTGAACATGCAGTGGTTAATACACCACCATACTTATGCGTGCCCTGTTAAGGGATGGTCACTAAATCGTGTTTTCCCCTCAGGAGTAGAGCTAAATGCAATATTCACTACACGACTGCAAACCACTCTCAATCCCCACATACCTCACCGGATGCTCTGCTAATAATATGAAAGTACGAGTAATAAATTTACAAATTATGTATTAGTTACATGGCATGCCACTTATTGGGAAGTACCGCCTCGACTGCCCCACCTATACCGACACCCACGACATTCCACCCATGCTAGCCCATTAAATGAACTAAGCTACTAAGTGATATTAACACGTGTTGTTGATAATGAGATCAGGTTAGATGATTATATAATAAGGTATATAATGTCGCCATAGTGGCTGCAGCGACCATATTGCATTGATCTTTACGTGTGATCACGGAACTAGATTACACATGCATATAGTTGGTATGCGCGTAGCTTCTGGCTACACAAATTAATTTATCACGTACTCAAATCAATGCCTAGTTTATAAATAATGAACAGGAAATGGCATACTCTATACATTTTCAGAAACTTATTGACAAAACTTCTTATTTTACATGCTACTTCGCCCACTTTATGAGGCAACTCATTTCGGAGTAGTTAAAGCTAAACAGGGGAACAAAAATAAAGTTAAGTTAGAGACCACACGTTAACCATGCAAGGGTTAGAAAATGTGTAACCACGTTCGGTAGCCTTGATGAGACAACTGAATATGTACATGTAATGACCATTGCTCATTTTGTGTTGTCAACAGTCTCAAGCTTTCCTTGTGACTGCTCAGAATCCAATCTCAGCCATTTGTTCAATCCGGTATGCATAGCTCTTGTGTATTGGACGAGAGACAACTATGTCTGAGTGCATCGGATTGAGTAACAGGAGGACCACTGTATCATCATTTGGTTCACAGCCAATTGTTCAGTTTGCGAGTTTGTGGGTGACGGACCACCGCGAGTGATGGACATGATGGTAAGAAATGTGGCATATCTTCTGGGCTGGTTTTGCAGAGTTGGAGATGTGGAGTCGCGCCTATCCAACTTTGCATGTACCGACTGTTGTTAGTATGTGCCAGTCACAAGTCTTGCCTTGAAGACAGCCTTTTCTGTTTCACACAATGCTTACTTGGATTCCGACCATAGTATGGATGGTCCCCTCCCTAGTTTAAACGATGTTTATGACATGTATCACAATGATGATATATTTGATTCTGCGTTTCTTAGCTTAGCTGGCCAGAAATCTAAGATTGCCTCATGGACCTGGTGCTTCCATTCACATTTTGGTGGCATTTGGGTAAGCAGAGTGTGGGATGAAGGCACCTGCTATTTCCTGAAAATATCGTGGATGTATGATCTAGGAGTTGCCGGATATAGACTTCATTGCAAGTTGTCGTAGAATGAGTGTGTACTTGTGTCGAGTTGGATCGAGAAATAAATTTCTCAGTGGACTTTTTAGTGAATTTAGCTGGTTACAGGGAGAACTCGCAGCAGCCCAGACTCGATTACCTGTATCTCGAGCAAGGTTCTATAGCTGTCGCAGGATAGACCCGGCAAATGATTTGAGTGATACATCTTTCCTATCTGAGAGTAGGTATAGCTCATTTCCATGTGCAAGGCATGGAAGGATAAATGCTGTCCACATTTTCTGTCTCACAGCAGGGTTCAGTCCATTTTTTCCAGGGAAACCAACGCCGAATACATTGTATGCTGTCTCACAGACTGAGGCAATATTCTTCTCAGGTCTGAGCATGTTAACTTTGGAAGAGGCTCTCATTAGAAAGCCGATGTGGGTTGTCTGTTAACAAATATAGCGTTTTTCAGATTTGTAGCTCACACCAGATGGCTTGGTAAAGATTCTTCTGATAGGATACACGATCACGCTTGTCTTCTTCATGACTATGGTGTAGCGCCAATTGTCCACGTAGTTATGTGATACTGTTAATGCAGTCTGCATATCAGGGTATTGGTGTTTGCGAGGATAACAACATCATCTGCACATGTTGGTGCCGCTAAGCAGATGTCTCCTATATATGCTCCGATTACAGCCTTTTCAGCTATTAACAGGAGTGTATTGTTGAATGCCTTGCAATTACCTGATGAGAAAGATCTCCCCTGCCCAGATCCTTGAAGAATAGTGAAAGGTCAGCTTGCTTTCTCATTTGATTTTCCCACATAGGCCTTTATAAAAGTCGTCTAATAGACTCCACATCTATAAGTGAATGCCAAGCTTGTATAGATCTGAAAGTAGGCCATCACACCACACACCACACCTTATCGAAAGCCTTCACGCCACACCTTACCAAAGCCTTCTCAGCACCACCTGTAATGAACAGTAGGTCTTTGCCAGCTGCTTTGAACTCAGCAATCGTTTCGGAGATGGCAAACACTCTATGCAAATAACTTACATGGTCTGTGAAACTACGATGTGACTGGCTACGTGCCCGTTCTAGAAATGGCATCATTATGCTGACTAGAACAATTCCTAGCAGCTTCCCGATAGTGGAGCATACCATATTACCACTGCAGTTGTCTGGCAACTGATTGCATTTATCAACTTTTTTAGGAATTGGTGTCAAGACGCCATCTAGTACAATCACATTGTTATGGATTTAATCATGGTTGCATTGGTCGAAGCCATGTATCTTATGTTAGCGACATCAGTTTGAGTTCGTTGTTTCTGTGATTCAGTGTAGTCTACGTTGTCCTTTGAAGAAGCCAGCTCTTCAAAATACCTTGCCCATGCTTTCTAACATAGTCTCTGGTCTTACAGCTGTCTACATTGATGGTTGGCCCATTGGTTACTGCCACTTGCCTATTTCTCAGCCGGTTTTCCAGCTTGAGGACTCGTTGTTGATTATTTTGAGCTGGCCTCTTGCATTTGGGCATAGATCAATTTCCGGCTTGATGTGTTGGCCGGTTACTGCTTTTTACGAACCTCTCTCTTGAGTAGCTTAATATCTACATAAAGTATTGAGTCCCTTGACCTTCTAGCTGTCTTCCATCTCGAGAAAGTTACTTTGGTCATTTTGTGTGTACCTGGGATACATTTCGGAATAGATCTGTCTCTGGTTTGTAAATATTATCATATGAAGAACTGCCTTTTGTCTGCATTTTTAATGGCATCTAACACGTGCTATAGGTTCTAACTTGGTCTTCGTTAGATTGCATTATTTAGTCTTGGTCTGCGAGCCCTCTGTGCATATGGTACGCCCCAATTACTATGAAGTTTGGTGTGCACTAACTTGGATTTTTATGGGATTTGAATATGGAATACAGTAAGAAAGGCCACTTCGTACGAGCCAAAACCAGCTTGTATAGCCTTTTCCCGGGTATGATCATAATTCTACTGCACAATCATAGCAAATCATCGAGTCGAGTCAGGTCGAGGCATTTGTCAAGTCGAATGAGAACAGATATACGAACATGCAAGGCGGGCCAAAACAGATACCTGAGGCATTAAATCATACTAAAACTCGGGACAATATAAATGGATGTACTTCAGTGTACTGCATTGAACAGGATCTAATTTTGCGATCACATTTTCATGTGGGTTGATCGTAATATGAGAGAACAACCAGATAGAAAACATTGGAACATAATTCTTCAATTCTGGACAGGATGCATATGTGTCAAGATTGAATTTTTTCGGCAAATGTGTCTTACAAATCTGTTTTGTTCAAATTTTATTTAGCAATTAATATTTAATTGCAACTTTATAGACCTGCCACGCTGAGTTCTCTTATGCACGAACCACTTCTGAATTATAGTGTTCTTGTTTTTTATTGCAACAATATATTGACTGACGTACGAAAATGAAATCTAAATATGAGCATGCTATTATATTAAAATTGAAATGCCAAGCTAGCTCTTATGCTAAGTTAAATCTCATACAAATGTGGTAAGAACATAATTATATCAGCCATTATTTATTTTGTATACATATTTCCTTAAGCTAAACTATGGGCCAGTAAATACTTAGAATTTAATGTATTGAGGGAGTTCTCACAGAAATGGTTTAGTTGCACCCACTGCCTCCATTAAGTAAGGCTTCCATTGCGGTGTGATCTTTGTTCGGGATTTTAGAAAACTAGATGTTGACAAACCATTTCAGAGAGGGTTCTATTAAATTAACCAGATCTAAGCATAGGTTACATTACATTCTTCATTTTAGAGATCATAGAATCTGAGAAGCCTATTTATGGTCAGTAAGTCACCAAATGTGTTAGAAAGATGTCATAGACGAAACACCATTGAATCAATGGAAATAGTTATTTTACCATATTGTATTTATTTTCAAATAAAATGGAGATATATTCCAAATATAAACAATAAATAATTTTTGAATTGAACAAAATATATATCTATATAGGTTTAAAATTTGAACAACATTTTCAGCACAAAAGTATGTGGTGCACAGCAAGAATAGAATGCATACCACAAAATATTGCACCATAACAGCAATCTTGAAGACTCAAATCATTTGGGATAATGGACTTGCGTCGAGTCAATACATCTAGTACAATGACTCAAGTCAAGTTGAGTCATTTTCCACAGTGACTCGGATTGAGTCAAGCAAACTAATTGACTCGATTCGCTAAAGCAGTGTTTGAGCGGGCCAATGGAGTTAATTTTACGGATATGACATTGCATTGGCAGCAGGACACAATAAAACATGAATTTCTAATATCTTGTGAATAGAATTAGTATGATTCTTATTGGATATGTTTAATTGCTTTGTTGAAAATTACTTTTTCAGGATCTTTACTGTTTCACCTCTATCTAATCTCTGCCGCGTGTTCTTTATCTGTAACAAAAAATGTAGGTGAGGTAGACATGCTTTGTCCTTTTAGGGCACTCCATATATTGATAATTGGGCCACGTCCCCCCATGTAATCGTGTGACTTCTCAATGTCAATCAAAATGTGCGTCTACCATTTTCTTATATAATATATGGATTACAATAGGGTAAGATTTATTGCCTAATATAATGCTATATTGTATTGTGAGAAAATATGAGGTGGCAGTCAGGTAGAAAATCACATTGGACACGGTCTCGGACACTTTTGTATAGTTTATCCCAGACCACGATGTGAACATCAGGTTGTGGATTCTGGACAACTGTGCAAACAGATCATAGTATCCCGGAGTAATGCCTATTTCAATAAAGTAACTGATTCAGTAACTACTAAGTTCCTGGAGGTCAGACATAATGGATAGATCAGATCTTGTCACTCAAGTATATGACACCATAATTAATAACGTGAAATGTAGGCCATAAACATTTAAATGTTCATCGGGTGTACGAATTGTATATCATTGACGGATTTATGATTTAAGCAACCATCTGTTGAAGATTCTGAAACTAATTTGACTGGTTGCTGACAGCCATATGCAGCAACAGCATCCTGTGACACTAGTTACAAAATATTCTAAATCTTACGTGTGTAATTACCTTGAAAATGAGATTATCAGAATTTATGGTTCAAAGTATATAAATCGATCCCAAAACGCGCAAAAACACGGGAAGAGCTTAGCTAGAAATGGGTGGGGTCTTGCTAGAAATGGATTCCTCTATTATTAGCTTGGTACGAATATGTTTTTGAAGTGAGCTCTACATCTGGACAAAATAATGATACTTGGGAACACATTAAACAGTTTCACATGCAGAGAGTTCCACTTTCTTATAATCTTTCTGCACAATGTGGAAACTGGCGGTTTTGTAAGACAACATTCCCCACACTACTGCTATATTATCTAGTATGAGTCCAATCGGCACCAGAACTACTGACCCTAGAACCAAAGCAAAATATTTAAGACAACCTAGGTGGCGAATACTGAGCGATTTGACCGCTCCTAGGAAATACATGTATAGGTAAACGCCGTATACTGTGTTATATGTGGCACACATGAGAAATGACATATGATAGGTATTGATCAAAATATTGATGAGCGTTGCAGCGGGCATGCATATAAGTGTACAAACAATCAGAATTAAACCGAATTTATGCCTCAACTTTATTTTCGAACTAGATGCTGTAAGTAGAATACCGTTGACCCACCGCTTCCGTTGTCTGACATAATCCAAAATCGTGAATGGGCTCTTTTCACACATGTGTCCGTCAATAAAGTCAAATCGGTACCCTTTAGCAATAGCAACTGCACCAAAGAAACAGTCCTCAGAGATTGACCCTTCTGGGCCGTGGTCAAAAGAGACATCTCTTTCCGCGCCAACATTTGCAACCATGAATGATCCTTTCCAGTTGAAATATGGCTTGTGAAGAACTTTTAAACAAAATCGTAGAGCCCCGTAATCGAAAGCAACACGGATGCTATCAAATAAAGTCAAATACCAATTCACAACCCGTCCATGAGTATATATAATCACACCTTGACCAAAATGGCTTTTTCCGTCAGCAACAAAGTTTAATATTCCTATGACACTATCCTCTGTTAGTCGCGTCTCCTCGTCCAAATGAACTATCCAATCATGATCAGTTAGTGTATTCACCATAGGCTCTAAACAGTACTGGAGAGCACGGGCTTTGAACATGCTTCCTGTTTGCGAGGAGTAATTTCTAGGAACAACTGTTTCCTGAGTTTTTATGGATCTTGCCAAATTGATTTGTTCATCAGACACAACTTCCATCATGTACTTCTCTATTCCCACACTGTTAATAAGTGTAGTATTATGTTTTACATTCTTCTGAACAAGCTCTGGAAAGATACCACGTGTGACCACCCGGAAACAGATGAATGGCACCTGCAGGAGTGTACCCCGCAACTTTGGTGCTTCTGGGAAGAGTGAGAAAAGAACGAATCCAAGAATATTGATAATGATGAAAGGTAGGGTGAACACAATCAACAAATGCGTAATATCCACTAATAGCTCTGCTAGCCAGTCATGCCATGTATTTCCAGTTATATATATAACACTGATAAAGAGCATTCGTGCTAAGGCCTGGATGAGCACGAAGCTGATGAGAAGACCCACCATGCACATATGACGAAGTTGATTCCTGAGAGGCATAGCCAAGTACTCTCAGTATGCGGTGTTTCCTGGAGAGTGTCCGTTTTGTCAAAATTCTGAAATGATAGAAACATATTCAATCATGATTCTTGCTCGTGAATTTGGGGAGGGGCATTGAACATGGACAGGTTCATTTTTCCCACGACAAAAAGGTTTTCCATGCAATTTAATGACTTCCTTGGACAACTTTGTTTAGAATCGTGTAGGCTAACCATGTTCAAAATTTGAACCTGAACAGAGAACCTTTTGGGCGAAAAGGACTTTAAAAATGTCAAATGAGACACTAAACGATAGATAGCTTTGATCATTGACTCCTATATTGATGAACAGTAGCAGATACTTTATGCATATATGACGCCATCATCATGACCGCCAAACCATTCGTCATCTATTTTCAAAAATTGTAAATTTGAGTTTGGTAGGTGAGGGAACCATTAGGATGTCATTTTCACTATCAAAATCCATCTAGTGTATTGGTCCATGGCGGCTATGATTTTATAGCTATTAGGTTGAGTTTGCACACCCTTTACTCACCATTATTCCTTTATCATATTCCCAAATTGCATCACCCGACTTGTTTCAGAGAAAAAGTCTCGTATAATTACAGAAAATCCAAGATGGCTGCCGATTCCTCGACCGGACAGGACGTGCAGTGGAACATTTGAAATCGCCAGATGTTATTAGGTAAGTGTGTGAAAATCCGCTCTTAAAATCGTTCACATAAAAAAATCAAAACGAATTTCCAAAATTATCGAAATTGATTGGCAGGTCATGGACACGTTTTTAACTCTCTCAACTTCTCTTGGACAAACTGACATTACACTTAGTCCATAATGATATATTCCAAATTTCACCCATTCCACTCAGCGGTTCTTGAGAAGAAGACGTTTTTTGTGGAAACTGGGCCATTCAAGATGTCTGCCGGGGAGGTGGGTCGATCTGCCAGCATTGGACAAACTTGGTTCAAGACTACCCATAGAGAAGATTTCTCAAATTGTAATTCAATCGATGCTGTGTTATTAGAGAAGTTGATTTCTGACTATCTATTAAAAAATAGCCGAAATTCCAAGATGTGATGTTTCACCATGGTATGCATGGAAAATGTAAATGACATCATACATACTGAGATTAGTACAGCCCAGAGTGTATGCCATTAATTATATATATACCCGTGGCGAATTTTTAGCTGCTGGTAGCAGCTCAATAAACCACCATGTCACTTAGTTAGTCAGTCAGTTACAAAAACCTAGTCTGGGCTGTAACTAAACAACTTGTGTTCCGATCTGGTTCAAATTTTAACACAATGAAGGAACCTGACAAAAAAGAAAATCTCAAAGGGTTTGGCCGTGATGCACCTAAAAGAACCCGAATGAGGATCAGATGAAATACTGGATCTATGGATAGCTTACAGACTTCTCAACCGTTTTGGCTCACATTTTAACATTGAAAGGGTGTGACCATACACAAGGATTTCACAACTTTGGATGTGATAAAAAAAATCCGAAAAACATCAAAACTCGCAGCTATCAAGATTCTATTGACCTTGTTAACTAATTAGTAATCTTCACTTCTTTGACCATCACCATACATATAGAAATGCATGAAAATAGATGGATCCAATATGTCACTCAAATATATGACGCTATAGTTGAATACAACACATGTTACTTGACACCACAATCATAATGACGTTGCTTCACCAAGGAAATCGAAAAGAATGCTACAAAATTGTACCAGTTGCATGCGGTTGATGAATTTACGAGTTAATACACATTCTGTTGAACACTTTAAGACTACACGAGGTCAAAGATGACAAATAATGTCATATTATGTTATGGGTATTTATAATGGTAACTATTTTTTCCTAAGTCGCGCGAAGAACGATTGGTAGCTTAACATCTGTGAGTCACAGATAAAAAGGTATTTATTGGCCACCCCCCTTTTTTAAAGTGGAGAGCCCCATAGTACTAGCGGCTCAATATTACGGACCCAGTGATTTGTAATGTTGAGATTAATTGTTGTATATGCCTACTAAATATTGATAATCGTGTCCTTTTTAGCTCATCTGGCTTGAAAGGTCAAATGAACTCTGCCATGAGAATGGTCCGGTTTATGTCCATCGTCTGTCTGTCTATCTATCATCAATTCTTTTATCTAAATGACCTCGCAAGTAATATGGGTTCAGTTTCAAGCAAATTTCTCAGGACGCATCCTTTGGTCATAGAGATGCTTGTTTCGTCAAATTGGTTGGTGGTCATCTTGAATTTTATGCCATTTTTTAAACACATTTAGTATATCTTCTAAATCGATTGGGCAATTGAAATGAAACTCAAGAAATATCATCTACCACAAGATGTTAACCTGTTTCCGGTCTGGGTTTGATTGCTTGATTTTGCTATCCTCCATTTTGGATGTCATAGTTCTCCCAAGAGATGAATTATCCACTTGAGCAACTAATGGTGCTGGACTGAAATTTGTCAAATCTACTTAGGAAATAAGGCTCATTTCAACTTTCTTTTAAATACATTAATAGATCAGAAACATGGCCGTTATCAACCAATCATAATTGAACTTTTGTAAGTAGGTTGATATTGACAGTAAAACTGGTGGACATCTTGGATTCCGCATTATTTTTTCAGGGTCTATCTGCTTGTGCCTAAAGAAAATTCATCTAGGGAATGAGATGAATCGAATTTGTTCAAAAGTTACCTGCCTCTACTCTCCGCCTCTAGAGTCAGCTTAAGCTTAACGATTGACGAAGAAACTTGTTTTGAAATATTCAGAACTCTAAACAGCTGTGCAAACGTTAACTCAAAGTTAATATCTGATGGACTATACATTACTACTACGGTTGAAGAATGTAAACTAATTACAGTTTTAGCTGGTGACGTGGTAAAGACAAAAGATTACACATTCTTGAGACACTGTATGACTCGATTACTGGGATTAACGTCTAAGCAACCAGACAATTCCAACGACTTCGCGTTAGCTGATTCTGAAATAGACAGAGCCATTTGCAATCTTATCGATCACGCTTCCCCAGATAGTTGAGATACATTCTCTTTGTTTCATTTTCAAACATTAGATTACTCAGTAAAAGCAAAACACTGTCTACAGATGTTACAATTCAATTCAATTATAATAATATATGTATGTGTAACTGAGTAATTTTATCATTTATACATTAATTTATATATTCATGTACTTTAAGGAAGATATCAAAATAAACTTGAATTGAATTGGTGTAGCTGCGAGCTGTACACACAACCCAAAAACCCAAAAACCCAAAAGATTAAAGGAAAAAAAGGTGTCAAAATAAGAAAGGAGAGAACAATTTAATGGAAAGTGGTTGCGGCCTGAGGCAGCAACAACTTAAAAGGTGTGAAAAAAGCGACCAAATCGTCCCACCTCTACTACGTGTGTAGTGTGGTGACAAATATCCCATAGAGTGATTCATTACTGACTATGCCCCGCCCGTATCGTTAAGTTCCGCCCACGTTTTAGGTGTGATGCGATGGCCCATGTTTTGTGCGGGTTTGGATCGATATATATACATTGAATTCTGAATTCCCAGAATTCCAATTCCAACATCTAACCCGTGACAGCAACCGCGCCCAGTCAAATTAATTTAAAATTATGCAACATAATGTTTATTAAATAGTAAATCATCCCCACCAAAGCAATACAATTCGTACACTTGACGTGCTATTGCTGGTTCATGGCGAAGTGTTCTCTGTCAAGTATTATTGTGACGTTAGCCTACGCGTGGTGTACTTGATTATGGCGTCATATGCTTGACTGACCGATCGGATTCATCAATGGACCGTTCCAGTTTTAGCTATGTCCCGCCCATCTCTATTTAAGCTACACCCACACCTCGCTTGTGTCGATATCGATCGATCTCTGAGTTCCCTGACTATCAATTTCCGGAAAACTATGCAGGTAAGGTGTTGAATATTTTGAAACTAATTCGGCTGGGTGCTGTTTTGTTGTGCCTAGGGTAGCAACAGGGACCAGTCAAATTAGTTTCAAGATATTCAACAGCGTGTTTATTAAATAGCAGACATACAATTCGCACAACGTGTCCGAATATTAAGCGTTAACAACGGACTATTTCGAATCATTCATGCCGTCATTATGTAAAATAACGTAACACACATTGGTCTTAATCCTTTCATGACGAAGCCGGCCAAAGCCGGCCTCTGCAGTGGTCTTGAAGAATGCCCATTTGTCGGCCAAGTGAAGACTAATTTTGACAATTTACCGTTGGAATGACTGACTCGGTAACCGAGCAAATCATTCCAGTGGTAAATTGTCGAAAATAGTCTTCATTTGGTCTGCAAATGGATATTTATTGAGCAAATATTCTGATCTCTTGACAAAATTTAGACATTAAAGGACCACGCCAGGATGTTGAAAAATATAATTATTAAGAATGTATACTCTTAGAGGTTTAAAGTTCGTACCTTTATTTAAATTTAAATGGAATCAAAGCATCATATGTTAAGATGTATCTGTAGTATAAAATTTTAAGAAATTTATTTTCAAACATTTTGGTGTGAATATGCCCCTTTAATATAACTCTATCGCTATACGGAATTGCGATTTGTGACCAATATAAAAGTGAATTCTGGGCATTTGTTCATGTCAAATAATCTGCTGCTCGAAGCAATTTTGGCTCTTTGGGAAACCTCAAGTCTATTCACATTTACAATAAAATTGATGATTGATCCATTGAGACAAGTTTCCTCTCTGTTCAAATTTATAACACGCCAATAGAGAGATCCGATCCGACCCGCGAGTATATGACGTCATAATCAATGATATCATAGTTATGTAGGCCGACGTCACAATGATAATGATGTATAATAACTTCGTCATGAAGCTCGAAGAGTCCGCAAAATGTGCGAATTGTATGCCTATGTTGGATTTGGAAATTAATAAAAAAATTTGTTGAATATTTTGAAACTAATATGACTGGGAGCCGTCAAATTAGTTTCAAAATATTCAACGGCTTACATTTATAGTTACCTGGAAATTGGGATTAAGGTACTTCAGGATTCAAAGATAGTAAATAAAACTATTACAACACGCGCAAACAGTGAGCGGAAATTTGCTAGAAATGGGCGTGGCATCTCTACAAATGTGCTGGGCATAGGTAGAAATGGGCGACCTATATCTACAAATGGGAGGGGCATAGTTAGACATGGGCCGGGCATAGGTAGAAATGGTTTCCTCTATTAGGGAAACGATATTCACTTAGAAATCGCGACATATCATGCATATCATTCACGATATATCGATTTGTCATATCATGTGTCCAAATGATGTAAGAAATCTCAGTTGGTGTTATGTCTGGACACAGTTATGCATTCACTCACAATATAACTGTAATACTGTCAATGAAAAGAGAAAAACTGTTGAATATCTTGAAATTAATTTGGCTGTTATTGTTGCTCCTTCTGCAAAAGTATTTTCGAAATGTTCAACGGGTCGCAGTTAATGGTTCATTATTTAGTATCGCAAAAACCGCAAATTTTAACCATAGGCCTATCGTCATTCGTCATATGCCAGGATATCCGATAATAGTGCGCTCGTGATGGCATTTATTTTGTTTATACTCTCTAATATATTGTTTCAACAATATCACAATTATCCGAACAATTAATTATTAAGTAAAATAGAAATTTTCCATACAGAAATACAAATCTTAGGCCGTGTTCTCACGAGAGACTTAATCCGGAATAACGCCATACTGAAGTATGGCGTTATTCCCGATTAAAGGTACTCGCCCACTTTCACGATGTTAAACACGATATATAACGAGCACTGACTGATCGTAGTCACCAAACAAATCTTGTACATCGAGCAATGTGCTAGAATGTGCTGCGAGTAAAGCACGAGTTCACCAAGAATATGATACGAACTTTGTACGAAGGTAACACGGTTTTACTACGAGACAGCACGACCTTTAAACGACCTTAATACGATCTTAATATAAGCGTAGTACGATCTCTACGACCTTAGCACGATGTATACGTTCTCGATGCGTTTTAAGTGCATTCTCTGCAGAACCGGCCCAATAGAAGCTTGTGGTTGAGGCTACAAATCATTACACTGGCAGCAACATCCCAGACCGGCAGCTCACTGCTGACCTGCACTACAGAACTAAAGTAATCACAGTCGTTACAGCTGCCACCTTGCTCATCCAAAGACGGCGGTGTAGGCGAGAGGAGCAACACAGGCGTCAAACCAAGCGGTAGATATGTGTGCGGACGTGGATCCTCCAGCGGCCAGAGCATGGCTTCTATGAAACATTGATGCAAGAGCTGGCGCGGGAGGACAGGCCAGGATTCCAGAACTTCCTGCGGATGGAACCGGACTTGTTCATGGAGCGCCTGGAACGCGTTGGGCCAAGGATCTAACGGGAGGTGACGTTCATGAGGCAATCCCTGGGGCCAGCTCTACGCCCAGCCATCACCTCCCCCTCCCCCTACCTCGCGACAGGAAACTCCTACAGGACCCTCGAGTTTGGGTTCAGAGTCGCCAACAACACCATCTCAAGGATAGCCCATGAGACCTGCAAAGCCATTGTCGCAGAGTTTGGAGAGGAGTTCCTGAAGGTAATATGAACAATTTGTGTTATTATGTGTATATAATAGTAATAGTTTGACAATTGACATAGATAAAATTATTATATAAATTATAATTTAGAAGTTTACACTTTCAGTGTCCGTCAACACCGAACGAATGGAGGGTAATTAAACTTACGAGTGCGTTCATTTACCTCCTCGTCCTTGAACTCATTCACCTTGTCGTCTAGTATGCGGCACTTGATCTGGGTGAGGCGGTACTCCCGGCAACGCTTGTTGTAGAAGCAGGGGTTGTCTCTGTACCATTCGGTCATATCTTTCTCCTGTTCAGGAGTGAAAGGGAAGGCAACATTATCTGGCTTCCTCTTCTTTCTGGTGGGGGTGCCTGCGGCCTTCGACTTCGGGGTGCTCCTTGCCTTGGGTCTGTGTATGATGTGGGGTGGGGTGTTGATGTGCAGGTCAAGGACGTCACTTTCCTCCTCCTTTTCCTCCTCCAGATCGGATGCTTGCTCAGGTGCCTGCTCGGATGCCTGTTCAGATGCCGGTTTGTATGCCTGCTCGGTTACGGGCTCGGATGCCTGCTCGGATGCCTGCTCGTGTGCCTGCTCGGATGCCTGCTCGGGTGCCTGCTCGGATTCCTGCTCCTCCCACTGTGGCCTCTTTCTAGGGCTACACCTGAGTTGCCTGACCCCTAGGGTCCCTCCGCGTCCCCTTTTCCTAGGTGGCATAGTTTTTTCAACACAATTCAATGATAACTTGCTGCAGACTGAGGGGGCTGTAGCGCGTGTGAAACACCTGGTCAATTCCGCGCGATTGTGCTGAGCACGTGAAAAGCAAGTGTTAACCTCGTGATGATCGAGTGATGCATGTACTATGCTCGTATTAAACTTGTAGTGAGGTCCAGTAAAGACGTGTTAGGCTCGTGTTAACCTCGTGTTAAGCTCCTACTGATCGTGTAAATTGTGATTACCTCGTACTATGTACGTACCGAAAATCCACAGCGAGCTTATCGCGTGCACAGCATGAACAACATGTACTCAAGACGATGTTTCACGAACACAACACGTGCACATCACGATGACACATGATGTTGGCAAAAAGTTTGAACATGTTCAAAAACTTTCGGTTGACCACGAACAAGCACGACCTGTTCAGGATGTGTCACGATGTATGTCGAGCTTATCGCGTGCTAAGGACGATATTACAAGAGTTTTTAGGCGATGTCAGAGCTCGATATATATCGTGTTTAACGTCGTGAAAGTGGGCGAGCACCTTAACTCTCTAGTGAGAACACGGATTTATTATCCGCCTAGCATAACCCCGCTCGCTGAGCTTTCATGAACAAATTGTATAGCTTAACATCCGTTACGGTGTGAGGATTGCGGTCGTAGCATGCGCGATGTGCGGGGAGGGGTGATGGGTGGGATGGACGGGAATGGTGAGTGAAACACATAGAATTTCAACACGAACGTGTCGGTGAGGTATATGCTACTACAGTGCAGCTCTTACATAAGCTAAAAATGTTCCTAAACAAAAAACATAATCATGTTTGCTAGGATAATTTTGAACACGATGTAAGAAATTGAACATAATTTAATTGTAATGCATTGCTAATATCTTCAAATCCAATTATGTTAAAATTATTCAACACTCAACAGTACGTTTTCGTGTAGTTTTGGAAACATATTAAGTTATTCTTTAGTTGTCTAAACTGATTAGATTTGAAATTTCAATTTAAGTGTACTTGTCGCTTTCCGCTGACAACTTCCCGCTAATAAGGTAGCGTCATGCTGGAGGCGATAGGTAAAAAGACGCCAAATAGACTAAACGAATGTATCTGTCGATCAACCCTTTAATGGCTAAATCCGGCGAGTTGCAAGCCATGAGAAGTCTATTTTTGGAAATTTACCTCTTGGTTATCGAGCCACTCATTTCACCTTTACATTTTCAAAAATAGTCTTCTCTTGGCCTGCAAATGAACATTCCTCAAAACTACTGCAGATGCCGGTTTTGGCCGTTTTCACTATGAAAGCGTTAATATGACCTTAGGAGCAGAGCAATCGTTAAATTTACAGGAGTGTAGATGATTTGTAATGTAATGAACTCAAGAAAAAGCAGTACAAACGAAAGAAGACAAGACAGCGCACAAGGACTGAGTCCAATTGACCTTTCCAGTTTATCCATCCATCATATCACGTCATAATCAACTACGTGGCGTGTATGATGACGTCACAATTAATGACACCATGAATGGCGTAGATAAGTACGTCACGAATGCATAATTGGTGACGGACTATGGGTTGCTGTACGAATTGTATGTCTTTATTATTTAATAATGATGCTGTTGAATATTTTGAAACTAATTTGACTGGACGCTGTTGCTGCCCCAACAACAGCTTACCTGTATAGTTTTCTGAAAATTAATAGCCAGGGAGTTTATTGACCGATCGACACCAACACGAGCGAGGTGTGTTTGGAGTTTAGCTAGAGTGTATCCTGGGATGTTGGATTCATACCTGGCATGGCGATCTGGATGACTGTAGAGCGATAGTTCTTTTTAGCTTTGTCCAAATTAGAGGCCCCCATTCACACCAGAATGTTATATTACGTACTACAACGTAGCGAAACGAAATACATCTTAGCGCATGTTAATTTCATTCCGGATGATGCGATGTAAAATTCTAAGTTGTGAAATTGCATTTGAGACAAGTATCCCCCTTTCAGTTTCGCAACTATAACGAATAATCTTAATTTAAACGGAATTGCATCATCATGTGGTAAGATTTACATAAGGCTCCAAAAGTATACAATTTTAACCATTTTATTGCCAAGTAATTTGGTGAAGATGTGTGACTTTAAAGTGTACATGTTGCATGCGTGGACACGGTTATGGAAATGTGATATACTGCTAGAATACAATAGATATATATGTGCTATACATGAACAGGCTTCTGTCTTCAGGATTGCCTAGAACTGGTTTCAAACAGTAGAACACACAGGAACACACATGGATACGCCTTACCATTTGGTCCAAGACGGGGTGGGAGTACATGAAACTCCTCTAGAAAGTTTCATTGGTACAAGTGTTATCACCCGGGTAATCGAGAAAGCACGTCCCAATCCAGATTACCAATTAACAATTGATGACATTTTAGAATGGGAAGCCAAGCATGGGCTGATGGCCAGCGTGCGGACTCACACATTTGCTGATCCTGTGACATTTTAGGATCGCAAGACACCAGTAAACGGAGAACTTTTCATTTTCCGAGCATTTCTACAGAGGTAGCCGAGTTCATCGCGAAATATCGACAGCACGTCAACATCCTTGACGCTGGCGTCATATCGCTGGATCCAGGGGGATTCAGCGACATTTCCCGTCCCTTCACGCCATTCTTAAACTCTAGGGTACGCTCTACTCGGAAACGTCGCCCATCTCGATAAGGTTCCGGAAGCTGGGTCAGTAATCTACTGCATGCCGCTGATCATACATGGTGCCAGCGACAGGTGTGTGTGGAGCTTAGCTAGATGTGGACGGGGTTTAGCAAAAATGGGGTCTTATTTACATTCTATGTAATGGAGTAATATCTAATAAAAGCATAGCAGTTTGACACGTTGGAGTTTCGCTTTTCTGTTATATGTGCGCGTCGTAATACATGGCGTATCCTTATGCTCAAACAGTTTGCCCATGTCTGGTATGTGTAGTATTGCGACAAACTTTCGGCATGAAATGTCACGTGACTAGTGTAATGGATATGTTTGTCCGTATGCCAGATAGCTTGGTCGTGTATTCTCGGAGCCATATCTCAACTCCTGCTTGGGATTATTCGGCGGAGCCATATCTCAACTTCGCTTGGGATTACGCAAACTTGTGTGGATGGTAGCTCTATGGTCCCAACAAAAAGGATTTGAGATTTTGAAAACAGGCATTCAAGAACTTAACGGTCAAGATGTGAAAAGAGCCCAACTGAGATAATTTATGTTCTACTCCTGCTTGTTTTGGCCAACATTGGGTGGAAAAGTTTTAATATGGGCCTTGAATAACCCACATTTCTGGGTCAAAGTGCCAAATTTCAAGGCCATTTAAAAGAGCTGGCGATTGAGACTTGGAATCTTCAAGAAGAAGTGATTGTGAATTTTCTGTGTAAAATTTTATATTTATGTCTATGTTTTAATAATTGTGAAATTTTGACAAATCAATTAATTTGTTTAATTTGTCTAGTGGCCTACTATGTGGTTAAGTCTAAGCATTTAGCATAGGTGCGGCCAACTTTTCTTCGTGCTGCGCATTATGGGCACCCGGTATGCGTTGGATTACTACCCGCGAAATTTTATTAAAGAGATGGTAATCTCATCTCAAATTTTGTATTGCACTGATAGATTATGGTTTATAGATTCAATATCATTCATATTCTTTCACGTTCAGTTATCTGTATCACAATTATCTGCTTTGAAATATCACGTAAATATTGAACAATGATCGCTACCATTTTGTCTCTCCCAGCTATAGTGTGCGATGCCATGTAACCGCCAATGTATTTCATTCTTTAATATATAATACGCAACTTGTATACTATTTTGAGACTAATTTAACTGGCTAAACAATAGATGCCATCTCTGTGACTGAGAGTTTATATAGAGGCAGACACGCTATGTTTTTTCTGATTGGTTGTAAAGTAAATCATGACAGACATCTTAGGCTGTAGAAGCGTATCAACATTTAGTTACTATAAAAAGACCGAAAATATTTTTCGTTGTCGGCATGATAAAAAGCTAAAATGTCAAGGATGGATTATGTGATAAATTCTATCACATGAATGATTTAGTATACGATAAGGTGAGGTTTCCTTTAAACACGGGTCATTGATATTGACCTCTGTGAGGTATGAATTATCTATTTCAGTGTTGAAGGCTGGTCCTTTCTCTAAATTGTTAATTCGTGCTTTCAATTCTAACAGTACTATGTCTTTGAAAGTTAGATAAGAGGAGAAAATAAGCTATGAAAGTAAATTCAAAATCATCAATGATTTACAGCAAGAGCAATATCTACGTACTAATCGGCGAACAGATGGACCGAATAAAGCCATATTAAGATGCCTCATCAAGCATCCATTTTCTAATCAATATACCTGTCACATTCAAAGGACCTTTCCATTGTTAGCTATGCCCCGCTCGTCTCTAGCTAAGCTCCACCCACACTTCGCCGTGAATATTTATTAAATAGCAAAGGCATAAAATTCGTACAACCACGCATAGTACGTCTTCAAATATGCGCTCTGGACGTACTTATCTACGTCATTCATGGCGTCATTCATTACGATGTCATTATACACGTAACGTAGTTGATTATGACGTCGTATGATAGGTGGATAATATGGAAAGGTGAATTAACATTCCAAGTAGCATTTTAAGTTTTCCATCACAATCTAAAAGTTCATAGATAGAGAACAGAGGTTCCCGCGCTCACCTTATGTAATAGAGCGATCCAGTCTGGTAGTCAAGTCACAATCAAATACGGCACATGTAGGCTGAAGTCACAAGCAAAAAAACCCCGTTCATGAATGGCGTTGCTATGATCGTCAGGAACTCTTAATAGTCCGTCATGTGCAAGAATTGTATGTCTTTATTACTAAATAACCATTTAATTGACTAGTTTGCAACTAATTTGACTGGGTGATGTTGCTGCAGCAACATAAGACAGTCAAACTAGTTGCAAAATATTCAACAGCTTACCCGTATAGTTTCCTGGAAATTGAGATTCAGAGAGGTCAGAGTCGCTCGATCCCAACATGGGCGAAGCATGGGTGGAGCTTAGCAAGCGATGGGCGGGGCATAGTTAAAAGTGGGCTCACGAATAGAGGGTTCCATCACTAGATATGCCCAAATTCGGTCCAGATCGTTTCAGATGAGCTGCCGTCATTGCGTCAGAGACGTTTCATTTTGACAACTTTGACCTCTGACCTTGCAACTCAAGAATTGATGAATTTCCTCTGGCCACCGAGCCAACTTCCCCGCCCAAAGTCCCGTGAAGACGCCTCCACTCGCTGTCACGATTTCACACCGTGGGCCGTGTTCGCATTAGAGACTTAATTAACGCTCCAGCGAGAACACGGCCTTAGTGTAGTAGATATACTCACTTGGATAGTGTAGAGGCATGACTAAGGCCTTGTTTTCATACAGGTGCTATTTCGGTAAATACCAGGTATATTGACTAGCGTTCTCATTGGACTGCCTCTCGTTCCGGAATAAATACGCCACTTATTTCAGAAAAATAATCTGACAATATTGACGGTTTATCTTCCGATATATTGATATTGCTTCCGTAAGTGAACGCAACAATCCCTCAAAATTTGCCAGGTATTATCACTGTCCGAAATCTGTCTCTCACTTTCTACCGTGTAGCGCTACGGTGATCATTTTATCTCACTCTCCGCCAGGTAGTGCTACCGTTCAGTCCAGGATTATCTTCCACCAGTGTGAATGCAAACATATATATATATATATATATATATACCGGTTATATTTTAACCTACATAGTACACGAAATAGTTCAGCAGAACTAGCCAAGGGGAAAGTAGCCTAAGTCGTACCGTATCCGAAATTAATAAAATCGCATGAGTAATATGTAGCAGTTGGCCGTGGGGCATAATTCGTGTTAATAAAACAAGTAAACACTCGATTATTAATGTGCGTATGGATAGTCAATCAAATGCAGTCAGTACAGACGTGTCACCCTTCTTCTTTGTAACTGTACTGCGTCTATCAGTTGGAATGTAATGCTGGAGATTCGCAACTTTTGGAGCCGCGAATCTCCAGCATTACATTCCTACTGCTTATCGAGTTTTGTCACCGCCGGTGCCAGTAAAGGGGATTTTCCTAGCACAATCCAGAGACTGTAGTCTGTAAATGGTTAATTTTCGCATGGACACCACACCCCGCCTGTAAGACTTTTGCACGCATCATTGCGGAACTGGAGTAAAATACTCCAGCCATATCCTCGCCCCCCTCCCCCCCCCCCCCCCGGCAAGTCCATTTCAATTAGTATAGGGTTTCGTTGTGACACATCGGTGGTAGCCAATGAAGCGAATAAGCTTGCATGCGTCATTGCAGTTTCAACATCTTTCACACCCCACCCCATCTGTGGTGCACCATGGATATGCTAGCGATAACTGGTCCGCTGAGTGATCAAAGGGACTGACACTATCGCTGCACAGGATCCGGATCTTAGGTCCGTAAATACATTACCCGAATTGGCAATTGTCAATTAGTTGCAATTTATGAGTGGTAAATTAAAAAATAAGTACAAACACATCATAACGGCTGAATGGCTATTCTCACGGGCATTACTGGCGCGATATTGACCTGGGCCACAGATCGATCCCCGAATGCTCTGACTATCATTTTCCTGAAAACTGTACAGTTAAGCTGTTGAATATTGTGTAACTAATTTGACTGGGTGCTGTTGCTACCTATAGAGATTTATGAAAGAGTAAAAACATACTATTGGTGGCGCATAGTTCGTCCTCTACTATGCGTTCGTGAAGTACTTATCTACATTATTCATGACGTCATAATGACGTCATTGAGTGTGATGTCATTATATACCTCACGTACTTGATTATGACGCCATATGATGGTTGGATACCGTAGAAATATTCATTATGTTCATGTGCATGATTCATTGCGAGTTCTCTTACCCGCTCTGTTTCGACTGGAATAGAGTTCGCGATTGCCGCTTAATTATTTTAACCAGCCAATGGAATTCCATATAACTACTCCTCTTCTGCTGGAGGATTACGTGCGAAACACGTTCCTCCTTCCTTCCTTATTGATGCACGTGTGTAGCGTCTCTTCGATTATGCTTTGTCAGAAGGAACTACAGTCAACCCCCCCCCCCCCCCCCATTACTACATTTCCACTTTGCCACTCGAGCAAACTCAACACAAATGGCTTCTGCAGTAATCGTGAGAAATGTCCATTTGCACCAGAAAAGCTTTTTTGAAAACGTACCACTGGAATGACTAAATGGTTAACCGAGCCTATCATTCCAGTGCTAAATTAAAAAAACCCCAATTGTTTCTTGGACTGAAAAATGCATAGGACATTTTCTATGACAATGGATAAATCTGATCTCCCACTCAAGTATGTATGTATGTATGATTACTGTATTCTGCGGCTGTGGTAGTAGAAACATCCTACAGCTGCAATCTGTCCTTCTTCGCCTTTGCCCACCGTGTCTTGTCAGCAGCTGAAATTCTTAGCTCCCTGATTTCTATTCTTGACTTGAGTGTACCGCGCCCTGCTTTATTGAGGTCAAATCGTAGCACACGTAGCAGATTTATGCGTCCTCTCCTGGTTTTGCATTTGCTGGCTCCGAGTAGGACGAATTCCAAGTCTCGCTGTGTTGGTGTCCCCACTGGTATCCTTAGCACATGGCCAAACATGGGACATCTTTGCTGGGCGACTTTCACAGACAGTGGCGACGTATTACACATCTTGTATAGTGCATCATTGGAACTTATGCTGTATGGCCATCAGTGTTCAGTGATAATAGGTGTTTGCGGTGGTAGGTAACGAACTTGTCTAGAGCTGCCTTTGGAGCTGCCCAGCTGCTACAGTTAGACCGCATCACGGATACGCAGGTTGCATTATAAAACCGTAGTCATTTTATGAAGGGAATCTTTGATCTACGAATCTATAGCTTCCAGAAGGAATGGGAAGATATATTCCCCATGACGCAGCGTGCCGCAACGTCAGCAGTACTCCAAAGCAGTGAGCCCAGGGTTTTACCTTTCCTCCATTGTCCGCCGCCACGAAGCGAATCGTCATTTTCTTTAGTTCCATGCTTTTAGATAGGTATATGTGGGTGAACTCTGTTTTGGATTCATTCATAACGTTTCTTAATTTCATAAAGGGATCTCAATTTTTAGTTTGCTTGGAGCTATTGGAAGAAGTTGGTCTAGGGGTTTCTTTTCCTCGTCAAATATGTCCACATCGTATTCCATCTCTAGCGGCATACTCAGTATTGACACTGGAGCTGGGGGTTGGTCTTGTGGAACTTTTCCGTATGGATTTCAATGCAACAGCAAGGTAACAGGTGAAAAGCACTGAAGATAGACCATCTCCCTGTGGGGAGCCGATTGGTGTCTCAAGCTCTACAGACTTCACTGACTTGGCTCATACTCTCAGCTTGGTGTCTGCAGGCAGTAGTCTCACTATTTGTTGCTCATCTCCATTGCAACTAGCCTAGCGCAGCACATCTAGGATCCTTGAGCGTGTAATTGTGTCGAAGGCTCATCACACGTTAATTCCAATTTTATGGAAATCCCAGTGTTTGAAAAGGATTACCGACATGAGCATTCACTCGTGTGGTGCAGAATTGTATTGTTCTCCCAGTGTAGTTTTGTCCGGTTTTCACTTTGACCACTTCGATAGATGTGCAGCTGTAATGCATTCTGCTATGTTGACAGTTTTATTACTAGCGGGCTGTCAGTATATCTAGTTCGGTTGTTTGGTGCTGGTAGCTGATGATTCCATAAATTTAAGTATTTTGATTAGGGCTTCATTTAGATCGAAGCTGACGTCGAGGTTAGCTATCTGCTCCCGAGGGCCTTTTTCTATGACATTTGGGTGTCAGTGTCGCTGATGAGGTTGGGAAGGTTGTGGGTGAGTCTACCCTCTTGCCTGGTATGGCATTTAAACATAGTGCCGGCACACAAACTCGCTCTGCCATCCCCTATAGTAAATCTAACTAAATCTAATCAAAGCAACATGTACAGAATGATATACTGGCTACACGAATAGCATGGATGACACCGTAGCGTTTGGCATAGGTGGGAATATTCGCCCAGCCGCACAGCAACGTTATCGCTCTGCCAATCACCAAGATTGGTGTTTGTACAATCAGATCGCCAATAGTCCTCGTCTTGAACGAGAAGCCCCAAGGCCCGCTAACCAGTATCGTCGGGCCAACTCGTTCCCAAAGTTGAATCGGATCCTGGAATTCTAATGGATGGTGCGGCGACCGGACAACATTTGGCAGTGGGCTAAATGAACTCTTCCAGTCAGTTTATGTAAAAGGTACCGTTGTTCACATGATGACTGGTTATGATCATGCACGAGCATTACGAGCACATTTTCACATACAGACAAGTCTTACCAAACACCTGCTTGACTCATCACAGATTCCTGAGGACCTCAACCAATCACATTTACAATCGATGCAGTCACCACTTCTTGACAGAGACCAATGTCTCCATTTTGATGTTGCATTGTGTGATGAGGTTATCAGAATTACAGCAATAATCTCGGAATTATGTACCAAAGGCGCGAGTTGTAGCTGAACTGGGAAACTATGGATTCAGGATTACAATCGAGTATCACCAATCTGACACATCCTTAGCGCTGAGAGAACAGGATGTTGGCGACTCCACTTAAATTGCATTGATGAGATCATAGCTCATGTCCACGTGGCTGGACATCTTGCCTATGACAAATCAGCTCATCTATACATCCAACAAATGGAGAAGAAACAAAATGGTATGCCTCCTGATTGACATACGCCATTCAGAGAAAAAGGTTCCTTCCCCGATCTGAAGAACTGATAAATTCTGGAACGGTATATAGCCAAACCAAACAATTGAGCCGTTTTAATGTATGCCTCCAACTCATCGGGGGGGGGGGGCATGATAAGGAAATGAGAAATCAACAATAACACATCGTCTAACTGAGTACATGCCAAACACATACACTCGCTCGATCACTCACTCACTCACTCACTCACTCACTCACTCACTCACTCACTCACTCACTCACTCACTCACTCACTCACTCACTCACTCACTCACTCACTCACTCACTCACTCACTCACTCACTCACTCACTCACTCACTCACTCACTCACTCACTCACTCACTCACTCACTCACACGCTCACTCACTCACTCACTCAATCACTCGCTCGCCCGCTCGCCCGCCCGCCCGCTCGCCCGTCCGCTCGCTCGCTCGCTCGCTCACTCACTCAGCCAGCCAGCCAGCCAGCCAGCCAGCCAGCCAGCCAGCCAGCCAGCCAGCCAGCCACCCACCCTCCCACCCAACCACCCACCGACCGACCGGCCGACCGACTGAACAACCGACTGACCCACCCGCTCGCTCGCTCGCTCGCCAGCCCGCTCGCTCGCTCGCTCGCCCGCCCGCCCGCCCGCCCGCCCGCCCGCCCGCCCGCTCGCTCAGTCACTCACTCACTCACTCCGAAACAGCGTGAACGCCAGCAAGATCAAAACCTTTATGGAAGAGGCAGCATATATCAAGATCAAGGTAACAACCAGCAGCTCTGTGATTGACATTGTCAATAAGTATTGCCCTAATGACGAGAATCTCTCACTTGACACAATCCAGGTCCCGGACTGCCACTTCCTCATTGCGGGAGACTTTAATAGCCAGTCCCAGAGCTGGGGATACAGAACACTTGATAAACGAGGAGAAGACCTTGAAGCATGGCAAGATGAAATGCACATTTTACTTGTCAACGATCCTACAGATCAGCCTACCTTCTACTCGCGCCGGTGGCACTCGACAACAACGCCGGACTTGGTATTTTGTACAGAAGACATTCACAGAAACCTCAGTAGAGTGGTCGGATCGCAGTTAGGAGGAAGCGGCCACCGCCCAGTCCTCCTCTCTCTTTCTGGAAGTATTTCGACAAGTTCACCTCAACATCCAAGGTGGAACTACATATAGGCAAATTGGAGTCTGTTCGGCATTCGTTCCAATGAGCTTACCCAAAATATAGCAGTAGAAGGGAGAAACATCAACAATGTCGTCAAGGAATTTAATTCAAGTATCCTCAAGGCTGCCAACGAAGCGATTCCTCGAGGGTTCAGGAAAAACTACCGCCCCTACTGGACAACAGAACTGCAAGCAGCACATGATAAACTAGACAAGGCCAGAGAAGATGCAGAGGGTAATCCCTGTCATGAAAACCACTTCACGCTACAACAAACTAAAGCCAGGTATCTAAAGACCAAGCTGTAGGCCAAAAGAAGAAGCTGGGGTGGGGGAGGGGGTAGGGAAAGACGCCAGGGTTTAATTTAGAGAGAGACACCACAAAGCTATGGAGACTGACTAAAGCACTGAATGATGAGGGTGTCGGGGGAGGGAAGATTACTCTTGAAGAAGATAGACAAACACTGACAGGAAAGATGGTTACAGATGCATTTGCAAAGGCATATGCAAAAGAAAGCAACATTTCAATACCACGAATGAGTCAAAAAGAGGTTAGAAAAGAGCACAAGGAAAGAACAGACAGCAACACTCATGATGCAATGAAAGTTGACATTAGTTTAGCAGAACTGAAGAAGGCTATCCGCCAATTGAAGAAGAAGAAATCTCCCAGGTCAGATGGCATTACGCTTGAAATGATCCAACACCTTGGTAATGCATCTCTCCGCAAGTTGCTAGACATCTGTAATCTCAGTTGGACCAATGGAGAGGTTCCTCAGTGCTGGAAGGAAGCCAGAATGGCCCCTATTCTGAAAAAGGGAAGAACAAGACGAAAGTGCTGAGCTACCGTCCTATCAGTCTTACAAGCTGCATATGCATGACCACGGAGCGCATCGTCAACCAGCGGTTGCAGTGGTACCTGGAGTCGGAGATCATTATAGTTTCAGAGCAGGCCGGCTTCAGAAGATACAGGAGCACAGAAGATCAAACAACACATCATGCACAGGTCATAGAGGACACTTTTCAAGCCAAGAAGGTGATGCTAGCTGCCTTTATCGATCTGCAGAAGGCATTTGACAAGTTGTGGAAGGATGGATTCCTCGTGATGCTCCGGCGCACATGCATCGGTGGTAACATGTTCCGATGGACCAAGTCATACCTACACAATCGCAGAGCTAGGGTGCTGGTGGATGGACAATCTGGACAGAATGTATTGCTGAGAGGGTGCCACAAGGCGGAGTATTATCACCAACTCTGTTCATACTCTTCATTAATGACATTGTAGCAGAGATGCCCAATGGGATCCAAGCATCCCTCTATGCAGATGGCCTTGTACTTCGGCGCACCGAGGAGTACACAACGACTGCCACGTGCAGAATGCAGCTCGCCTTGGACAGAATTACAGCTTGGGCCAATCGCTGGTGTATTACCATCAACAAAGAAAAATCATCAGCCATGCTATTCTCACTGTCCATCCAAAACCAAGGTTGGCAATCTGACACAGGGCCGTACTCCACTCGAGTATGAGGACCAGCAGACATACCTGGGAGTCACCTATGACAGAAGGTTAACATGGAAGGAGCACATCCAGAACGCAGAGGCAAAGGCCAGAAGAAAGCTAAACATCATGAGGAAGCTGGCAGGAACAAAGTGGGGTGCCAATGAAAGCATCCTCAAGACCATCTACCTAGGTGCCGTACGACCACACCTTGAGTATGGATCCAGATCATGGATGACAGCAGCTAAATCTCATCAACAGAACCTCGACAGAGTACAAACAGGCACTGCGCATCATCACTGATGGAATGAGATCAACACCAATAGAAAAAATGGAGCAGAGCAGGCATCCCCCCACTTAGCAAAGGAAGGGAATGCAAAGCACTGATCCAAGCTGCAAAGTACAAATCTTTCAACAACCACCCGATGAAGATCAGGCAAGCACAGCTGTCATCAGGAAGACTTAAAAGATCAAGTTTTGTGAAAGAGACAAAAGCACTTCAAAGGAAACACCAAGAAATGTTGCCAGTACAAATAGAAGACCCAAACCACACATCTGATCCTCCACCCTTGGGAAAACAAACTAGAGAGCATAGCTATTCGCACCACAGTACCTCATCTCACAACCAAAGATGAACACAGTGATGTGAGCAAGAAGGCCCTGACCCTAGCAATGCTGGAAGAAATGTACCCTCAGGAGACATGGATAAGGATCTACACAGATGGATCAGCCAAAGATGGAATTAGGAGCGGAGGTGCTGGACTGCACATACAGTATCCAAACGGCAACATGAGTCAGTTGCAATACCGACAGGCAAACACTGCACAAACTAATGAGCTGAAGTCGAAGCACTGGTTCATGCAGCTAATACCATCAGCAGAACAGCAGACCCTATTGCACAGATTGTCTTTTTATCTGATGCCCGCTCCGTCCTTGAGGCTATCACCAAAGGTAAGCTGCCACAACTTGAAGAAGCACTACAAACCATCACATGCTTTCGGATAGCATTGCAGTGGATCCCCTCACATTGTGGAGTCCAAGGAAATGAGGATGCAGACAAGATGGCAAAGGTGGGTGCAGAAGAGAATCAGTCAGAAAACATGGTTATCCATACAGAGATGAAGACTATCATCAAGTCACTCTACTGAGCACCTCAATCAGAAGATGCCTACCATCATCTCTTGAGGCCAGAGCAAGTGACCATTTTTCGTCTTAGAACTGGACACAACAGACTAAACCAACACATGTACAGGTGGTTCCACCTTACGACATCGCCCGCTTGTCCTTGTGGAGAAGCAGAACAGACCACAGAGCACATACTTCAATGTTGCAGTACGTATCAGCTGCTGAGAGAAGAGATCCGGCCTTTGTCAACCTCTTTTCTTGAAAAGCTGTATGGGCCTGTGGAAGAACTGCAGAAAACCACAGATTTCAGCTTGAGAACGGCTCTCCAAGTGTGATACCAGCGATCGAAAAGAAGAAGAAGAAGAAGCTGGTATACAGGTTGAGGGTGATGTGGATGCACTAAAAATACGCTCTGCAATGGAACGTCCAGCAACTAGTGACAGACACTGCTGGCATTGATGTGGATATGCGAATTCATATGTTCACTTCATCAGCCCCAGTCATGTTGTATGATATCAGATACATTTGGAATTATCACGAAACATCCCTTATTTATGCATGCAATAGGTGGATGTGACACAACATGGCTCTGTACAGGGAACGTAAGCAAGAATCACTTAACTTGACACAATCATGTATTGAATCCCATTCCTTCATGTGTGCGTTCACACACTGTTCCAGAATGCATGATGAGGTAGCAAGTGTAGGTGATAAATTTCTGCTATAACTCTATGGAGCCAAACAATTCACATCGCTAGATAGTTACCACGACACAGCATACGCATGCGGTGCAACCCATACATTACTGCAAAGCACATTCCAACGTGAAAGTCTCGCACCTACAAGTCGTGATGCACGGCAACACTCATACTGGGTGTATATGCAAATACAACAGTTGAAGGATAATTCCCTACCCCCACCCCTTGAGATTAAGGCTGGAAGTTAATGAGACAGTGCATGGTTGCAATCAGCACTGACCAACCTATTGCTCCAAAAAATCTTCTGGGCTTCATCAGTTATGCTTGTAAAAGCAGGTGCAATACGACAGGTGATGACCAAAATGCTGGTTTATTGTGCTAGGAAATATACAGGAACTGCAACAGTACCATGTGTTTTAACAGAAAAATTGTTTATCCTATGGAGGACGGTGAGTGACATAAAACATAATACTTGGTAAAAGAATAGATATATATATATATATATATATATATATATATATATATATATATATATATATATATATATATATATATATATATATATATATATATATATATATATATATATATATTATTTTTATTATTATTATTATTATTATTATTATTATTATTATGTTATTTAACATTTCCGAGTACAATATGGATTTTTATTGTACGAATACACGTTGTGTTTAAAAATCAGTCTGTCCGCAAAAACGAGTAAACACAACGTGGACGAGTACAAGTACAATAAAATATCCATATTGTACTCGGAAATGTTAAATGATCTTTTTATTATACACCTATATATTGAAATAATTTGAAAATAAACTATTCAAAGCAACACGTTCGTTGAATTTACTATTTACCAAATGTACAGCGTGAATGATACGAGTTAGCAATTCATTTATGACATGATACCACAGTGAGTAATACTATTATGACGTCATGTTTGCGATATACAATTCCGATACAAATTACGTCATAACCCACGGTGACGTAAAATTACTATGACATAACAAATCGCCTTGAGAGTCCAATAACATTTTTAGACAGAGTCCAATATCCCTTTTTAGAGTCCAATAACACTTTTCAGAGTCCAATAACCCCTTTTATTGGACAGTCACGTGGTAATAATGCAGCGATTTCATTGGCTAATATATACAATTGGATAATAAATTACGTTTATCTAACAAGTAATGGAAGTCAAGAATGGTGCTTAGGAGTAGGGTTCAGTTTTTCAGTCTTATGCAAGAAATAATTAAGCAATATAGAGTATTCTATGTTTATATACATTATGCCTCTACACAAGGTTAGATGGTTGATGGTGCGCAATCACACTTTCACCGCTTTTGCCATTTGGCCCTGGACCATCGCCATCCATTTGGTAGATCCTAAATTAAATGTAATATTGTGATCCACAATCATATGGGTAGCTCATATAACACATTTGCTTGAATTATATCCATCAATTTTGGAGAAGATACGGTGTCTGACTATGTATTTGAATTACCATGCGATTTGATGTTTTACGCCACCACACTACACCCATGCAGAGAAGCCCATGCCAATGTGATCTTGCTGTCCACAATCATATAGGTAATGTGCATAGCAAATGTGATTGAATCATGTTACATATGTTTGAAGGAGAGTGCATGACAGACAGATGGATTGATATACAGATGGGCGGATGGATGGGTGGATGGGCAGATGGACGACAGACGGACGGATTGATGTATGAATGGATGGCCAGATGGAGGTGATCACAATATCCTCAACACTTTTTTCAAAAGTATGGGGATACTAAGTTTGTCTTAATTCAAAGGTTCCTAGATCAAAATTGTACTTTCACAATGCGTACTTAATGAATCAAAGACGTTACTTTCGCCAGATTCCTATAATTCAAACATGTCTATAGTGGCCATATGCCTTAGCTAATTATGCTACCAAGGAGAAATTAACTAGTATAAAGCAACAGCCTGTCTTCTGTGGCCAGTTTTGCAGGTCCATAAAGTACAAATAGACAGGTTAAATTGTATTTAGGCCAAATAGAAGGCTACTGTCGGTTGCCGGTCTCAAACATATGCTATTCTCTTATTTTATTTTGCCAAAATAGTACCAGATATTCAAGCCACCAGTCTGCAGAAAGCGTACTGGGTATTGCAGGGAACCTTTGGTATATTACTTATAATGATATCCACGAGCTATTTCGAAACAATAAGCTCATTTGTATTTTTTTCGTTTTCTCTTAATGTTCTTGGACTAAAAGGGTGAGGGTGGTGATGTTCAATCTCTGAT